>ML776888.1:33322-56028 GCA_009831015.1 Picea engelmannii
CGGCTTTAGGCCATTAAACCTCCTAGTCTCCTATATATACCAAGGAGACATTTTCATTTTGAATCATCTTGTACTTGAACATTTAAGTGGAGTAAAAGGAGGTTGCCCCCTCGAAGAGGCTTATTATCTGAAATTATCTCTTTCTCAAGGCGTTGAGTACTTTTCCTGAGGTTTTTATATGCTATATTGATGTTTGGTTCTTAACAGGGGATCAGGTGTTTCTTTGCCTGCAACCTTACAAGAAGAATTCCCTCAAGGCCGAGCATTTCCAGAAGCTATGGCCCAAATTTTATGGTCCTTATAAAGCTCTCAAGTGTGTGGGATAGCTGCCCTATCAATTATCTTTTCCCATTCATTCGAAGCTACATCCTATTTTTCATGTTTCCTTCTTAAAGAAGGTGATTGGAACTAAGTTCCAAATTCAAACCAACCTTCCCAAGTTAGCTGAAGAAGGATCCATTTGGCTATAGCCACAAGTAGTTTTGGACCAGCGTGAGCATTTCTTGCATCGGAGAACCATCAAGGAAGTGTTAATCTAGTTTAAAGGTACAACTCCAGTAGATGCCACTTGGGAACCAGCTACCATTCTACAACAAATTCCACTTCTCAAGCCTTGAGGACAAGGTTGTTTTTAAGGGGGAGGACATGTTAGGGTCCTAACCTGCACATAGGTAGAACAATATATTTGGATGTAATAAAGGTCAATATTAATAAGGCCTTGCAATAAAATAGAATAAGTCAAATGTAATAATACCTAATAGAAGCTTCCTCTTCTAGAAGCATCTTCCTCTAGATGCTTCTTTTGATAGACATATTTAGTATTAATAGGAGTCAAGGGTATGAGAACCCTAGCTTGGATATTATTGTAATAGAGCTCTTATCGACTAGACGATGCCCCCTTGAAGAGGCCCATGAACATTTCTCTCATAATCAAAGTGTTATTTATGTTGTTATTCTTATATCATCTTAGTGTTATTGTGGTGATTGTTCTGGTTATATTGTCGTTATTCTGCAATTTCTAGCATTTTATTCCTATTATGAGTACTTTTTATATATGGTATATTACACCTAGGGTTGGTTCCCTAAAAATCAAGGGATTTGGTGCTTCCTAGGGTTGGTGCCCTGAAGAAAGGGATTGGTGTCTCCTACAGTTGGTTCTCTATAAACGATCAGTGTCCTTCACTATTCCTTATAAAACATTGTAATTCCTATTAAATATAATTATATATTTGATTTTGCATACAAGTCATTGTTGATTTATTGTGGTAATCAATAAAATATAAAAATTAACTGCTAGTTTTTAAAAAGGAGTAATAATGATTCACCCCCCCGCTCTCAGTATTTCAACAATTGGTATCAGAGTTGATGCAGGAGCATCTCAAGCGAACCAGCGCGGAGATAAAAGATAGCTAGAAAAGCACCCAAAGAAAATTTTGAAAATGTCTTGAAACATTAATGAAGTCGTCAAGTTGAGGCACACTTGTATAATGTAAAAGGACCTTGAGCAATACGCTCTTGTCCTTAGTAGGTAGAAGGAATTTATAGTAGTTAATGCAAGTAGATAGAATTTAATGCGTAGATTAGACAGTTTAGAAGGAAAGAGGGAAACCAAATATAGACACCCTCATTGTGTATTGTAACATAGAAGAATGGGATTATGTCAGTTGAGAGCATAGAGCATAGAAGAGAAGAAGTAGAGAGCTGGTAGAATAATTCCATGTACAAAAGTTCTGGATTAATACAAAAAGGGTTTTGATTCAGACTCATGGTGTTCAAATATTCTCTGTGTATGTATTGTTGAATGTGATGCTCATGAATGTTTTACTCTTTCTATCACGCAATTTCTATTTATGCTATCTGTGTATGATTTCTTGTTAAATGTTTGAAATATGAGAGAGAGAGAGAGAGAGAGTAAGGGAAATGAGTTTTAATTGTTTCTCTGTCTGAGTGAGTAAAATTCCTGCAAGGAGTGCAACAGAGTTTGTCCTCAAGGAGTACGTTTATAGAAGTCAGTGTTCATCTCTGAAAAATAAAGAGAGATAGCTTTTGTTCTCATTCCCTCAGAAGTGTAGTTAAGCACAGGAGCCATGCAAGGAGTGCGCAAGCTGAGTAAAGTCTCAAAGTTGTGAACTCGAGAATTTGTTGAAGGACTACTGCTGTAGGGAGTGCGCAGAGTCAAAAGACTTTAATTCCTTGGAGTAATTGAGGAATTTGCTGGAAGGAGGATGTGTATGATTCTTCTTCAAGACTCATAGTTGGAGAAAGCTCAGGAGGGATATAGTCTCCATAGTCGTCGAAGAAAGCACGGGAAGTTTGTGCATAGGAGCATTGAGAAGGTGTCGCAAATTTGTGTCATGGGTGGTTAAGCACTGTGAGAAACACTTTGGTAAAAGGTTGAAGAATTCCTTGAGAAGGAAGGATAACAGATGGTTGAAATTCTCCATGGAGAATTTTCAAAGTCCCGCTAGCCTTCATATTTTGCAGAATAGAAGGGGAGTTACAGCGAGTATTTTCAAAGGATTCAAGCTCATGAGAGACAGAGTCATAGATTCAAGCCAACAATGGTCGTTGGATTTACCTAAGGATTTCCATTTCGGGGTTTCGTGGATTGAAGTCCCGAAATATTTGCATTAAGACTCGCGAAGTGCAAAGTCTCAAAAAGGCGAAAATTCTAGTTGTGGGACCAACGCCAGAAATTGTGTCGAGAGTTGACATTTCAGGATTTCAGGAAATAGAAAGTCAGGATTTCGGAGGTCACGGAGAAGATTTGTATGACATCGCAATTTGCGAACTCAAAAAAGTCGAATAAATGAAATTGACATCGGGATTCAGGAATTCGAGGTTTGCATCGACAAGAGATTTTCGTATCAAGAGTCTTGAAATTCCGATACGTGAAAAATGTGCTGACCATTGGGTCAAATGGGGAATAACAGTCGTTGTTTTCTTTTGGTGACCGAACCTCGGAGTTCAAAAATTCAGGTTTCGTAGGTCTGCGGGATAAGACACTTGATTACGGATTCACGAAATCGAAAAATCTGATCTCTCGAAGTGTAAAGGGGGAATTCCTCAAGGTTAATTATGGGTGAAGATTTCCTGAAAGGGAAATAGAGGAGACAAGTGTTGAGAGCTCTTTGGGCCAGTGGAAGACGGAAGATCTTGTGTGTGTGGACTTCTGACCTGCGGGTTGGGAGGGCTGCGTCATTCTTTGGTATCATACCACATAAAGGTTTCTTTGCTTTTCATAGCAAGGAAAAAGAGAATTCAACATGCCACCGAGAAGAAGGGACAGGCAAACACCTAATTCGCCAGAGGATAGGGAAATGCCGAGAAGAAGGGGTAGGAAAATGCCTGATCCAGCCATGGAGAGAGAGATGCATGACCTATGCGCCAGACTTGAAGACATGGCGACAACATAGAGGTGCACAACTGATGTTGGAGATGTTAGTGATTTTGAAAGCAAAAATGAAGCTAGACATGACGAAGAAGAAGTCACAACAGAAGATGTAGCAAACGAATTCTTTCTTAGAGTTGTTGCAATAATGAGTGCAAGGGTCAAGATGGACATTCCAGTTTATGAGGGAAATATGGATGTAGAGGAGCTTCTAGATTGGATTAGATCCCTAGACACATACTTTGACTATGAAGATGTCGAAGAGGACAAGAAGGTCAAACATGTTGTCACGATATTAAAGGGACATGCAACATTGTGGTGGGTTGAGCTACAAGCCGACAGACACTGCCAAGGTAAGCAGAAGATCAAGAGTTGGGATAGGATGATCGCAAAGATGAAGGGGAAATTTATCCCTAGATATTATCAAATTACTCTATTTTGAAGAATGCAGAACTTGAGACAGAAGCTGATGACAGTGAAGGAGTACACTGAAGAGTTCTACAGGATGAACATCAGAGCAGTTCATCATGAAAGTAATGATGAAAAAGTTTCCAGGTATATGAATGGCCTGAGATATGAAATTCAATATGATATGAGCATGATGACCATCCATACGGTGGAAGATGCTTATCAAATGGATCTAAAGGAAGAATAGAAGCTGAGCTGAAAGTAGAGTCAAAGAGGTCTAGGCAAAAGTCAAGCCAGGGGCAAGTCAGTTGTCTAAGATAGAAATCAGAATCCTAAAGAAGAATGGAAGAAACCTCAACCTCATATTGAGAAAGGTGGAAGCTCACAACGAGGGAAATATGTTGGACAAGGAAGACAGTATACTAACTCGAGAGGAGATTATACTAATAATAATATTTTTCCTCATACTAGAGGTAGAGGAAGAGGAAGAGGTGGAGTGATAAAATGCTTCACGTGTGGAAAGGTTGGACACAAGTCTTATGAATGTCTAGACAAGAAGAAAGAGGAAGGAGAGACTCACATTTCCGAAGCAAAAATGCAGAATGTTGAAGCAGAGGTTGTTGAAGGCGGAAGATCGTTGATGATGCGAAAAACTCTTTTGACACTGGAGAAGGAGGTGGAGAGTTAAGTCGAGAGAAACAGACTTTTTTGGACTGCTTGGAAGACCAAAGACAAGGTATGCAAAGTCATTGTGGATAGTGGTAGCACAGATAATCTTGTTTCAACGAAGATGGTAGAAAATTTGGAGCTGGAGATGATTGATCATCCAAGCCCATACAAAGTTTCATGGCTACAAAAAGGACATCAGGTAATTGTCACTAAACAATGTTTAGTTGAATTTAAGATAGGAAGATATAATGATAAGATATTATGTGATGTTATTCCTTTGGATGTTTGTCATCTATTTTTGGTTAGACCATGGCAGTATGACAAGAATGTGATTCATGATGGGAGAATGAACACATACACCCTAGAGAAGAATGGGAGAACTCACATGTTGCTTCCAATCAAATATAAGGATGTGAAACTTGAAGTAAGTAACATTGTACTTCTCATGAGTGGGAAGGAACTTCTTACAGAGGTTAAGAGGAAGGAGGAACCATAATTCATTGTGTTCAGGAAGCCAAAGATTGTTTTGACCAGCACAAGGGTGGATGATTTACCAGAAGAAGATCAGGAACTACTGGAAGAGTTCGCTAACATAGTAGTGGACGACCTACCTCGTTCGTTGTTGTTGATCAGAAGCATGAGCCATCACATTGATCTCATACCAACAGCTAGTTTACCAAACAAAGCCACGTATAGATTGATGCCACAGGAGCATGAAGAGGTCAAAAGACAAGTCCGGGATTTGTTAGACAAAGGTTTGGTCAGGGAAAGCTTGAGTCCGTGTGTTGTTCCGACAGTACTCAGTCCAAAGAAAGATGAAGGCTGGAGGATGTGTAATGACTCAAGGGAGATCAACAAGATAACCATTAGGTATAGATTTCCATTGCCAAGGATGGATGATCTGATGGATTGCTTGAGTGGAGCAAAATATTTTTTGAATATTGATTTGAAAAGCGGTTATCACCAGATTCGCATGAGGGAAGGTGATGAATGGAAGACAACCTTCAAGACTAATGAGGGGTTGTATGAATGGATTGTTATGTCGTTTGTCTTAATGAATGCGCCAAGTACTTTCATGAGGTTGATGAATGAATTCCTCAAGGATTTCATTGGAAAATTTGTTATCGTATATCTTGATGATATATTGATTTTCAGAAAAACAAAAGTTGAGCATCTGAAACATTTGACTATAGTGATGCAGAGGTTATAGAAGGAGAAGTTGCTGATAAACATGAAGAAATCCTCATTCATGAAGATAGATCTCATTTATTTGGGGTTTGTTATTTCCATAGATAAGTTGAGGATGGATCCAGATAAAGTGGAGGTAATCAAGAATTGGCCATCATCGAAGAATATCTTTGAAGTTCGAAGTTTTCATGGATTGGCTAGTTTCTACCGAAATTTCTTTAGAAATTTCAGTGGAATTAGTGCACCGATGATGGACGGAGTGAAGAAGAGACATAAATATTTTCACTGGACAGAAGAGGCTGAGAATATTTTTAATCTATTGAAGAGGAAAATCACGGAACAACCAATTCTAGTGTTTCCTCATTTCCAAAAGACATTTCAAGTGAAATGTGATGCAAGTGGATTTGCAATAGGGGCAATCTTGAGTCAAGAATACAGGCCGATAGCATACTTAAATGAAAATATGAATGAAGCAAAAGTGAAATAATCCACTTATGAAAAGAAATTCTATGCTATTATACAGGCATTGAAGAAATGGAGACATTACTTAATCTCGAAGGAGTTTATCTTATACAGTGACAATCATGCACTGCATTTTGTGACTCAACAAGAAAAATTGAATCAAAGACATGTTAAGTGGGTTGAATATATGCAAAATTTCACTTTTGTGATTAAACATATTTTTGGTACTGCTAACAAAGTTGTTGGTGCTTTGAGCAGGAAGTGTTTGCTATTGCAGGAATTCAAAGTCAAAACATTGGGTTTTGATGATCTCAGGGACATGTATAGAGATGATCCAGATTTTAAAGAGGCATACAAAGTAGATGAGAATCCAATTCTTAGAAATAAAAGCCAATGGGTAGAATACATGATCCAGGAAGGGTTACTTTTTAAAGGTAATCAACGTTGTACTCCAAAATGCTCCATGAGGGAGAATTTGCTGAAGGAGAAACACAGTGGAGGATTGGCTGGACATTTCGGTCATGACAAGAAATTCACAAAATTGAATGAGTCATATTTTTGTCCAGGAATGGGAGCAGACGTCAACAGATTCGTGGGCAGATGTAGAATTTTCCAACATTCGAAAGGCAAGAGGTAGAATGCAGGTTTTTATCAACCATTTCCCATACCTGAGAAGCCGTGGGATGCAGTCAACATGGAATTCATATTGGGGTTGCCAAGAACACAAAGAGGGTTTGAATCAATATTTGTGGTGGTGGATAGATTTTCTAAAATGGTACATTTCATTCCATGTCAGAAAATCAGTGACGCAACTCACATTGCAAACCTGTTTTTCAAAGAAGTCATTCGACTTCATGGCTTACCAAGAAGCATAGTTTTGGATCGAGACACTAAGTTCGTAGGGAAATTTTGGAGGACCTTATGGAAGAATCTATGAACTAACTTGTCATTTAGTTTATCTTATCATCCTCAGACAGGTGGACAAACAAAAGTGGTGAACAGGAGTCTGGGAGACTTATTGAGAAGCTTGGTGACAGAACACCACAGCCAGTGGGACAACATATTACCACAGGTGGCGTTTTCTTATAATGACTCAGTCAACAGAAGCATGGGACAAAGTTTGTTTCATATCATCTATGGCATGCAGCCGAGAGGAATTTTTGAGTTGAGAGGTTTAGAATAGACTGTGACTAGGAGTGCTAGTGTAGAAGATTTCACAGAGGCGATGAAGGAACTTCACAGCTGGGTGAAGGAACGATTGCAAAGTTTGAGTCAGGAATATAAGTAGAGAGCAGATCATCACAGAAGATAGCTTCAATTTGAAGTTGGCGATTTTATCCTCACACATTTGAGGAAGGAAAGGTTCTCTAGAGGAACATATAATAAACTGAAAATGAAGAAAATCAGACCATGCAAGGTCTTGAAGAAATTTGGGGCAAATTCTTACGAGATTGAATTACCCGATGGGATCCGAATTTCTCCGATATTCAATATCTCAGATTTGTACCCATATAAATATGAGGAAGCAAAAGCAAGAAATGAATAGCCAGAGGTTCAGTGGAAAAAACAGATGCCAGTTGCAGAAAAGTTGCAGATGGAGCACATACTGGACAAAAGGGTTAGCGAGAAGACTAGGCGAAAGCAATACTTTGAGTATTTGGTCAAATGGAAGGGCCATATAGTTGAAGATTCTAGATGGGAGAATGAATAAGAGATCCAGAGGCATGGACAGACCGTGCGCGAGCTCATGGAGAGGAGCCCATGAAAATTTTCAAGCGAGGGAGTATGATGCAAGAGCATCTCAAGCGAGCCAGCGCGGATATAAAAGACAGCTAGAAAAGCACCCAGCGCAAATTTTGAAAACGTCTTGAAACATTAATGAAGTCATCAAGTGGAGGCACACTTGTATAATGTAAAAGGAACTTGAGTGATCCGCTCTCGTCCTTAGTAGGTAGAAGGAATTTATAGTAGTTAATGCAAGTAGTTATAAATTAATGCGTAGATTAGACAGTTTAGAATGAAAGAGGGAAATGAGATATAGACACCTTTATTGTGTATTGTAACATAAAAGAATGGGATTATGTTAGTTGAGAGCATAGAGCATAGAAGAGAAGAAGTAGAGAGCCGGTAGAAGAATTCCATGAACATAAGTTTTGGATTAATACAAAAAGGGTTTTGATTCAGACCCATGGTGTTCAAATATTCTCTGTGTATGTATTGTTGAATGTGATGCTCGTGAATGTTTTACTCTTTCTGTCATGCAATTGCTATTTGTGCTATGTGTGTATGATTTCTTGTTAAATGTTTGAAATCTGCGAGAGAGAGAGAGAGAGAGAGAGAGAGTAAGGGAAATGAGTTTCAATTGTTTCTCTGTTTGAGTGAGTAAAATTCCTGCAAGGAGTGCAGTGAAGTTTTTCCCTAAGGAGTGCATTGACAGAAGTCAGAGTTCATCTCTGAAAACTCAGGAGAGATAGCTTTTTTTCTCATTCCCTCAGAAGTGTAGTTAAGAACAGGAGCTGTGCAAGGAGTGTGCAGGCCGAGTAAAGTCTCAAAGTTGTGAACCCGAGAAGTTGTTGAAGGACTACTGTTGTAGGGAGTGCGTAGAGTCGAAGGACTTTAATTCCTTGGAGTAATTGAGGAATTTTCCACAAGGAGGGCATGTAGGAGTCTTCTTCAAGACTCGGAGTTGGAGAAAGCTCAGGAGGGATGGAGTCTCCATAGTCATCGAAGAAAGCACAAGAAGTTTGTGCATAGGAGCATTGAGAAGGCGTCGCAAATTTGTGTCGCAGGTGGTTAAGCACCATGAGAAACACTTTGGTAAAAGGTTGCATAAGTCCTTGAGAAGGAAGGATAATGAATGGTCAAAATTCTCTGTGGATAATTTGCGAAGTCCCACGAGATGTCAAATTTCGCAGAATAGAAGGGGAGTTATGATGAGTATTTTAAAAGGATTCAAGCTTAGGAGAGACAGAGCCATAGATTCAATCCAACAAGGGCCGTTGGATTTACCCGAGGATTTCCATTTCGGGGTTGCATAAATTGAAGTCCCGAAATATTTGCATTAAGACTCGCGAAGTGTGAAGTCCCGAAAAGGCAGAAAGTCTAGTTGTGGGACCAGTGGTGGAAATCATGTCGAGAGTTGACATTTCAGGATTTTGGGAAATAGAAAGTCGAGATTTCGAAGGTCGCGGAGTAGATTTGTATGACATTGTAACTCGCAAACTCATGAAATCCGAATAGCCGAAATTGACATCGAGATTCGGGAATTCGGGGTTTGCATCGACAAGGGATTTTGGTATCGAGAGTCTCGAACTTCCGATACGCGAAAAATGCGTTGACTGTTGGGTCAAGTGGGGAATCATAGCCGTTGATTTGTTTTGGTGACCTAACCTCATAGTTCATAAATTTGGGTTTCGGAGGTCTGCAGGATAAGACACTTGATTACGGATTCACGAAATCATGAAATCCGATCTCCCGAAGTGTAAAGGGGGAATTCCTCAGGGTTAATTGTGGGTGCAGATTTCACGAAAGGGAAATAGAGGAGCCAAGTGTTGGGAGCTCTTCGGGCCAGTGGAAGAGGAAATATCCTGTGTGCGTGGACTTCCGACCTGCAGGTTGGGAGGGTTGTGTCAAGAGTGGGTGCCTTCAACACATTCTAACAACTAGAAGGTATATCCTGGAGATGGATCAACAATAAGGAATGTCTAACAACAAATAACAATTGTTCAATGTAGGAGGCTATACTCTACGGAAAATAAGAATAAAAAACTTCATGTTGGATCTTGGTTTTGATATCTGGAAATCTGTTGTAGATGGTTACACTTCACCAACTGCTCCACCCAAAGACGTTGTAGGAAAGAAAATCTACAATGAAAAATCAAGAGTAGTTAATGAAATTCTAGGAGGGTTGACTAATTCTATATGTGTGAAGGTTATGCACTTTAAATCAACCAAAGAAATTTGGGAAAATTTGTAGGTTGTATATGAAGGAGATGACAAAGTCAAGGAAGCCAAACTACATACCTATATATCTCATTTTGGAACTATGAAAATGAAATAAGAAGAAAATATTGTGAGTACCTTCATAGGGTAGATGAAGTGGTTAATTCAATCAAAGTGACAGGAGAAGAAATTATAGATAAAATTATTGTACAAAAAATACTAAGGTCATTACCTATGAGATATGAGGCAAAGATTTCTACAATTGAAGATAGATTTGATCTAAAAACACTCACAGTTGATCAACTTCATGGAATTTTACAGCATATGGAATAAGAACATGGAATGATAAATCATCAAAAAGAGAAACAACTTTTAAAGCATCTAAAACAAAGATGAGTTAGGGGTAAAAGAAAAATGATGAGTTATCAGCTATATCTGATGAGGAAATTTCCAAATTCATAAAGAAACTCAAGAAAGAGGCAGGGAAATACAAAGGAAAGATTCCTCTAATATGTTTTGACTATGAAAAAATTGGACACTTTGTGAATAAATGTCCCCATCTTAAGTAGGAAGAAAGTGATGATGAAATAACCTTCAAGAATCAAAAGAAAAGAAACACTAATAATAAAAAGAAGTTCTACAAGAAAAAGAAAACATTCTTCACTCAAGAAGACAATAATTCATCAAAAGAAAATGAAGAAGACGAACCAGAGATTTGATTTATGGGAGTAAAAAATCAAGATGATAATCAGTCAGAAGATGAAGAAGAAGTGAACTTCGAAGAAGAAATCCTTAGTATAATTGAAGAACTAAGAAAAACTAAAAAACAAAATAGAGTAGTAAGGGAAGAGATCTTAGAGATTAAAAAAGCTACTACATCAAGAGAGAGAGAAGTTTCAAAAACCATCAAAGAGTTAGAATAGATGATCAATAACTTGAAGTCACAACTCCTGGAAGAAAATAAAATTGAATAAGTCATTTTACAACAACTTAATGATGAAAAATAGGTATGTGAGAAACTAGAAGCTGAGATTAAGCTGCTAAATAATGAAATTGAGAAAGTAAAGAAAGTATCGCAATTTGGAAATAGTTCAAGATATTGAATGAAATTCTCAGTAGTCAAAGGTCACCAAACAACACGATTGGTTTGGGATACACTCAATATTCAACTTCTACATCACAAGGATCTGTCAAGAAACCAATCAGTTACGCAGATGCTCTGAAAAACTCATTTAGAAAATAAGATTATGAGGCAAAGTTGATACCATTGAAAACTGTTATACATAAACAAAAATCAATACTCTTCACTGGATTAAAAGATGACAAGAAAAAAGTCATCATAACAAATACCCCTAAAGATTTATTTATTGGATATTGTTACTCTTGCAATACTTTTAGACATAAGGAAGTTCATTGCACAACTTATATACAATACAATCATAGAAATGTCCAAAGATATAAGAAAAACAAGTACAATAAAGAAAAGAGAAACTATAACACATTCTCTCCTTTGCAAGACTTCAATAGTGAATGCCAAAAATGCAACAACTATGGTCATAAAACAAGTGATTGTAGATTGCCAAAATATGATAAAAAGACAAATATTCCCCATAATAAAAAAGAATAGAGGAAAAAGAAAACAGAGTGCAATATAACATTATATGCGAGAAATCAAGAGTTTCAGTGGTATATAGATAGTGGATGTTCCAAACAAATTACTGGAGATCAAAGTAGATTTCTCATGTTAAATAAGAAAGGAAAAGGAAACATAACTTTTGGAGATAATATGTCAACCAAGATACTCGGAAAAGGCAATGTTAGTTTAGGAAATAATAAAACCAAAGAAGAAGATGTACTTTTTGTATAAAATATCAAACCAAATCTTCTAAGTGTAAGTCAAACTTTTGATCAGAGTCATATACTTACTATTGATTCTCATAAATGTGAAATCAAACAAGAGGACACTGAAAAGCTAGTGGCAGTTGCACCAAGAACATCTAGAAATGTGTACATCCTCGATATAGAAAAAGAAGAAAAATGTTTCTTAAGCCAAGTAGATGAAAGTTGGCTATGGCATAGAAGGTTGGGACATTCAATATTTCACAACTTGATCAAATCCAACGAAAAATATGTATTTAGGGACATGCCAAAAGTGATTGGGGGTTCAGATTCTATTTGTAAACATTGTTAAATCGAAAATGAAACAAGCATTAGGTTCAAAACAAAAGAGCATTCCACAACAAAACCATTAGATCGTATTCACACAAATATATGTGAACCTACCAAAATCAAAATAACTTATGGTGAACATTATTTTATGTTGATTGTTGATGATTACACAAAACTGACCTGGGTTTCCTTTTGAAAATAAAAATCAAAGGCCTTTGAGAAATTTAAAATATATAAATCTCTTGTAGAAAATGAAAAAGATATAAAAATTAAGTGTCTAAGATTAGACAATGGAGGATAATTCACCTCTAAATATGTCACTCAATTATATGAAAACCATGGTATCAAAAGATAGTTTTCATCTCCAAGGACTCCTTAACAGAATGGAGTGGTAGAAAGGAAAAATAGAACAGATCTAGAAGATGCAAGAACTATGCTAAATGAAGCCAAACTTCCAGAAATATTATGGAGAGATGCAATCCACACAACAGTTCACATACTTAATAGAGCTCAATTGATACCCAATCATGAAAAAAAACCTTGTGAACTATGGTTTGAAAGGCCGACCTCCGTAAAACACTTTAGAATTTTTAGAAGTAAATGTTACATAAAGAATGATGAATATAACCTAGGAAAGTTTGAACCAAGATCTGATGAAGGAATATTCTTAGGATACACATCGAATAAAAAGGCATACAAATGTTACAATCTCAGACTACTAAAAATAGTGGAAAGTGCAAATTTAAAAACAGATGATCTACTAAAGGGCATATCCCAAGGCTTTGATAAAAAATCTCAACAAAAAGATGATGTTATGAAATATCAACAAGAGGATGATGATGTATGATATAAAAAAGAAGATGATGATGAAACATATGAAAATGAACCACACACTGATCAAGAAGATAATGAAGAAACTCCTTTTCCAAGAGCTCCATCAAAATTAGTTCAGAAGAATCATCCTGAAAGCTAGATCATTGGAGATAAAAGTGCAGAAGTGGAAATAAAAAGGAAACTAGATTTTGAATCAGAACAAGCAATGATATCCCCAATTGAACCTAAATCAGTTAAATAAGATATCAAAATTAAAGATTGGATCAAATAAATGAATGAAAAGATAGATTGAATAGAGAAGAATCAGACTTGGGAACTAGTTTCAAGACCCAAGAACAACAATGTGATAGGAACTAGGTGGATCTTCAATAACAAATTAAATGAAATTGGGGAAATTATAAAGAAAAGAGCCATATTAGTATGCAAATGATATTCCCAAATAGAAGGTATTGATTTTGAAGAAACCTTTGCTCCAATAGCAAGACTTGAGGCAATCAGAATGTTCCTAGCATTTGCATGCTTCAAAAATTTCAAAATCTATCAGACGGACGTCAAATCAACATTCCTTAATGGAACACTACAAGAAGAAGTCTACGTTGAGCAACCAAAAGGAATCATGTTATCAAAAAACCATGACTATGTGTGAAAAATGAAAAAGGCCCTGTATGGTCTTAAACAAGCCCCCAGAGTGTGGTTCTCTAGGCTTGACCAGTATCTACAAAAATAGGGATACAAGAGAGGGACTACTGGAAACAACCTATATATCAAAATTGAAGATCAAAACATGATTTTTGTGGTAGTGTATTTAGATGGCATCATATTTGGGAGTAATATCACTACACTAAGAAAAAAAATTGCAACCAAAATGCAAGAAGAGTTTTAAATGTCTATGATGGGAGAACTGTCATTCTTCTTAGGTTTACAAGTAAATCAAACAAAAAATGGAATATTTGTTTCCCAAACAAAGTATATCAAGGAAATGTTGAATAAATTCCAAATGGAAGATAGTAAACCTATGGTTACTCCAATGGTAACTGGATGTAAACTAAGTCTAGAATATGACTTACCAAAAGTAGACCAAACGATCTCTAGATCTATGGTTGGAAGTTTTCTCTATTCAATAGAAACAAGACCTTCCATCATGCAGGTTGTAGGAATCGTGGGGATATTTCAATATGCACTTAAAGAAACCCACTTAAAAGCAGTAAAAAGAATATTCAGATACCTTGAAGGCACCCTAGAACTAGTATTATGGTATCCAAAAGATAAAGACTTCAATCTAACTGTATATACTGAGGCAGATTGTGCAGGTAGCATAGATGATAGGAAAAGCACCAGTGGATGGCCATTTTTCTTAGGAAAAAGTATGGTAGTATGGTCAAGAAAGAAACAATCATCCACATCACTCTCTACAACATAGGCATCATACATTGTTGCTGCATCTTGTTGCACACAAGTTCTTTGGATGAAGCAAACTTTAGAATTCCTACAAATAAAATTTAATGATCCTATTACTATTAATTGTGACAACATTAGTGACATAAGTATCTATAAAAATCCAATCATGCATTCGAAAACTAAACACATACCAATTAAATACCATCTCTTAAGAGATCAGGTCATCCAAAAAATAGTTAAAATAGTGTATCTAGACACCAAAGAACATATTGCAGACATTTTCACAAAACCTCTACCCAAGAGTACTTTTGAAAATCTCTGACATAAATTAGGAGTAATTAAAAAAGCTCATTAAAAATCAAATGGTCAAGGGGAGAATTACCACAGGGGGAGCGAATAAAGATCCCTTGTTCCATTGATGTCAAAGGGGGGGAGTAACTTCAGAGGATAAAAGTGTATGAAGTTAGTGTGTTTCCCTCAATGACAAAGGGGGATATTGTTGGACATATTGTCATTTATATGTTTTAATTGACGTCAATAGTCACGATAAGTTGTTATGATGGCAACATGAATCAATAATGAAGGGTCAATGATTGAAAGAGAATGCAACATAGAAGCAAGGTTAATATCAGGAGGAAAAGTATAGTAACGATCGACAAAAGAAAATCACCTTAAGGATGAAGAAATTTGTGATTATTCTTTATCATGATAGGATCAACAATGATCCTATGATCAAAGCTCAAGAGAGAGAGAGCACTGCAGAAATCCAACTAGAAAAAATCTTACTGAACAAGGGAAACCTTCATAAAATATCAAGCAATGGGAGCCATTCATCCAAAATTAGGATGCAAACCCGACTGTTGGATCATAGAGGAAACCTGCGTAAAGAAGGAACATAATCTTATCCATTGATGTAGATTTCATGATAAATCAAGACTGTCAGATCGAGGGGAAGTTAGAAGAATTATATCTCAATTGAAAGATCTGAAGCAGGAGCTTCGGAAGATATCTTAGTCATTAGATTAAAGATAAGTAGAACAACATTCCACCCCGACGCTAACTACTCCAGAGAAAAGAATCCCAGAATGGGTAAGATTACCCAAAGGCTGAATTCTCGAAGTGGACATGAGTCGTCTGGTCCAAGAAAATTTTTGCATGATATACCAACCATTGGATAGAGTAAAGTGGAAGGACAGTGTAAGCCACAAATGTTCTAAAGAGAACATGAGTCGTCTGATATGAGAAGTATTTTGAGAGTCATATTGACCTTCCCATCTATATAAAGTGGAAGGATAGGATAAGAAAACATGAAGGTCGGAGCCCCAAAGTCCAGAAGTAAATGAGGACAATCAGATTTTAAGAATACATGATGACCATTGGATTAGGATAGTGGTCAACTTCAGCACTGACCACTTCGGCAATAATGGGTTCAAAACATGTAAATTCACCCAAAGGTTGAAGTTTCAAAGTCATGAAGTGAAGAAATGTAGCACAAACATCAAGAGATCCATGTCAACAAGGAAACATGGCACAATCAAATGGTGACACGTGTCAAGGTTCTATTATCATTTCATGTATGCATAAATCATGAATCTAAGTGACACATGGCAGCCACTCAGCCAGTGCCAAGTCTGCAGTGATGTCATCAAGTTATGTCACTTCGAGAGAATGTAATTCAGGGGAAACCAATTTCTAACACCAGTAACTGCCAGAAGCACTGAAGGACGAAGTTAACGTTAATCATTGATCTACTTCAGGAGCATTCTCAACCAATGATCAAGCATAGTGGAAGGATAGTGTAAGTGTAGGTGTTAACCAATAGTAAGCGGTCACCACCACTTTAAGACTTATTCAGTAGGAAATAAATTTAGAGGAATTTCTACTCCAGAGTCTTGGAAGTCATGAAGGATGAAGTTCTGAAGTAAATGAGAACCGTCCATCTCATCGTGAAATTAAAATGTTATTGTTGATTTTGATAAGTGATCAAGCACTTGCTTGGCCTGGCGCCTGGTCACCAACTACGGTCGTATGGAATAACAAAATAATGGTAAAATAAGAGGCAATGCGTAAATTAATAATCTCATGGTTTTTCACATATGGTCACATGTAAATGGTTTGACGGAAGCACCTTTTCAGAACTCGATTTCTACAATATTTTCAGAGACATGGAATCGAGTTAAAAATAAATCGATCCATACGTGTGATTGGTTTACAAAAAATCACTCTCACTAATTTAAAATAATTAGCAATAATGTTTGAATAATAAATATTGATTATTGTTAATGTTAAAATGAAGAAGTGGGATGGTCCAAATAAAGGGACACTATGTTTCATAGCTCACGCTAGTTGGAAGAGTATATAAATGAGAAAGAGTGGTGAGAAGAAAGTGTCTCTGCAGTCCAGATCAAAATATCAAATAAAACAATAGAGTCGAAGAAGAAGAACTCATGATTCTAATGAAATGAGTGTGGAAGGGAGGAGCATGGAAGGATTAGTATCCTTTAAGTGTAATTTAAGGGATTTGGTGCTTCCTATGGTTGTTTCCCTAAAAACATTGGAGTAGGTGCTTCCTAGGGTTGTTTCCCTAAAAACAAGGGAATTGGTGCTTCCTAGGGTTGGTGCCCTACAAATTGAGGGAGTTGGTGCTTCCTAGGGTTGGTGCCCTGAAGAAGGGGATTGGTCTCTCCTAGAGTTGATGCTCTAAAAGGGATTGATGTCCTTCACTATTATTTATAAAACCTTGTAATTCTTGTTAAATATACTTATATATTTGATTTTGCATACAAGTCATTGTTGATTTATTGTTGTAATCAATAAAATATAAAAATTAATTGCTAGTTGTTAAAAAGGGGTAATACTGATTCATCCCCCTCTTAGTATTTCAATAGTATATACTTTAAAGGAACACCGAAAAACAAAACATCCACAAAAGCCTCTCGCCTCGTGCCTCCACTAACAAACTCTGTTATAAACAACTAAGGGATAATTTTTTCAAGGAGGTTTCGTAAAAACCTCCATAAGAAGGTGTTATCCTTGTAGTTTCATGATTCCCCATTGTATGGTATGCAGGGAGGACCAACCCCACTTCTTAAAAAGTAGATCTTCAAAACTCAGCTACTGGTGTCTTGGGATCAATCGCTATCACGTTGGATATCTCCAAAAGCATTAGTATTGACCCTCAATCGAATCATGCAAATAATGAAGGCCAAATTCTTATGTAATATCAGTTGTAATCCATGAAAGGACTAACCAAATGGAATCCCAGAAAATGCATTCAAAACTCAAAAGAAATCCCAAGTTTGAAATTCGCTATAATTACATTGACAACTTTGTGTAATTCATGAAATATCACGCAGTCATTGGGAAATTTGTAGCGATCTAGATATATAGAAAAATATTTAGTATCCTGGATCAAATATATATGGAAACCCACAAGACATATGGATCTCAAACTTGTCTTGAAGGGTTTTTTCACTGCGACCTTTCATAATCACTTGAACAGAGACAAAATATTTGAAAATTGGTCATATTTGCTCAAATATGCAAAACTACATCTCATGTATTGGACTGAAAAATTGAATCCTTGTTGGTTCTTTCCATGTGGCTATAAGAACCTAGGTTCAAGTTATCCTGACTAATAAAACCCTTCATACATCGGCCCTTTCGGCATCACCTACATGTATATGAAGTTTCACCCAAGGTAACTATTGGGACCATAGGAACCAAGTTTCTAAGTAGTGATGGAATGGGAGGAAATCATTTTGTTAATTCTTACTTATTGGTTTTGTGTGAATTTTTTTGTCATTGTTCTTCATTAGCTACTTAGTGAATTCAAATTCATATTACCATTATATTCCAGATTGCAACATAAACCCATTACTATAACAATCATAGCTATTCTGCAATGTTTACACATAAGAAAAATCTAATCTAATATGCATCCAGACAGAATCCATGAACAATCACACAAAATGCATTCAACAAAGTACTTAACATGGTTCACCCAACTCTGGGTTACGTTCATAATGACTAGCTTCTTTATTATTCTTTTGGTAATTTTCTAAGGATTGTGCAATGCGCTTACATAGATACATCATGATTATCTTTCTCTTCTCCTAGCCTAGCCAGTCTACAGTGCAAGAATTTCTCTCTCTCCTCATCATCTCCTTACCATTCAAACATAAAATCTCTCCTTCTCAACCTATCATATCACTTTTCTTTTTAAACATAACATAATAGAAAAAATAGAACCCCTAATCTCCCAACCCATTACAAATTTATACATAAATTGTAGGGCTTAAAACCCTACTTTCTTCATCCCTAGACCCTATTAAAATACATGATAAATTCAAGTTAACTTGTTGTTTGGGTTGCTTTTACCTACTTTTATATCTGCATGCTTCGTTTGCAATCTCAATGTTGTTCTTCATACTTTTGTGCATCCTTCTATCTTTAGCATGTCTGGATTTCATCCTTGATTTTCACCAGCTTTCTTCTCCTGCTTTCTTCTTATGTTGTATTCTTCTTCTTTATTCTTCTCTCTGCGCAGTTTACTCCCCGTTGTACCTCAACTGTGCACTCCTAAGTCTACCTTCTTCTTCTACACACATATTCTATACTTAGTATTTTTATGTATATTATTTCCAAAATTCTTGTCCAACAGACCCCTAACAATCACATGTCGCTCATCCTGAGAAAATTAGGCTTGTTGCACACTCCTCTATCCTTGGATGAACTTTTGGGATGATTCCTTTGTTGATGTGACTTCCCTTATTATAGTTGCCTCTATTTCTACAATCTCTTCAACCCTCTAAGCAGTCAAAGCTATAAGTGTTTCTTTTTCTTCATGTGCTTCTTGTTCCACCTTTCCTTGTGGAGTGGCCAGTTCTCCTATCACCCTCAATGCTTCTTCCTGCATTAGTCCTAAGCATTGTTGAAGGATATTTTGTTGATCCATCATATTTTCAACTTCCACGTATGACTACCTCTGTTCCAAAATGGATATCAACCATTCAACTCATGGAAGTCTATTTATTCTCTCTTAAGCTTGTTGGGCCTTTTCATGCACTTCTCTTAATTTGGCCTCCACAACCTTCATATCTAGATCTTCCACCAAGTATTTCCATATTTTCACACTCTTCTTGCAAATGTTTTCTCACTCTTCTTCCACCTTCTTGATGTTATCGATGGTTTTCATTATCGTTCTTTCTCTTCCTTCTTGTTCCTCCCGTGGTGTTCTCGATATGCTTCACAACAATAGGTACTCAATATTCGATCGAAACCCTTTCATGAATTCACCAATATTCAATACCTACTCTTCCATAGTAGACTCTATGACTATCAAAACTTTTGGTATTTCCTTGTACAACGTCTGGATGATAGTTTCTGTCTTCTGTGCCATATTTTTGAGGCTTCATCATTTTCCTTTAAATCTTTCCTGGCCCTTTCCTCGGCCTCATTATTTTCCTTCCTTACTCCTTCCACTTGTCCTTCCATTGTTCTCTTTTGTTGTACAAAAATTTCATATTGTTACTACAATTGAGTCCTTTCATTCTTTACTTTGGTTGGTTCTTGGTGTGCTTCATCTCCTCAGATCCTAATCTCATGCAACATGCCTATTTGCAAGCTTTGTATTATGTGTATCATCATCCATGACACCACTATGTTCAAATGCCTTATCATCTTAACATGTTCTTGTAGTTTTTTCATTGGGAACTCAATTGCATCAATCTCAATTTGTAGTGTTTTATGCCCAGCTGCTAGCTTGGTTAAGAATGAATGAGCAGTCTTTGCTTCTTGCACCGGAATTGTGGACATTCCTCCCTCTGACCTTCTCTCTTTTTTTATGTTGTCTTCTTTCAAGAGTTGTTGTAGTGTTACCAACTGATCTTGCACCTTCTAGTGCTACTCTATTTGTTTCCTCATAACTTCATCAATGAATTCCTCTGTTTCATCCTGAACTTGGCAGCTAATTTGATCCATGTCATCATTGGTCAAATTGTAGACTAGGGGTACCATGTGTACTTTGCTATTCTTGTGCACACATCCTATTGGATACTTCCCCTTATCTTTTCATTTCACTCCTGGTTTGGGGACTTTTTTTGTGCCTCTGTTGATGATGGGCTAGGCATGTTTCCTCCACCATTGTTTTGGTCACTCTGCTACCCCTCATCCATTTATTCATCACCCTTTTCATGTTCTTCTTCATCTTCTGGGTGGCCCGTTTGTTTTGATGGAGATTTCCACCAATCCTCCCATTCATTAGATATTAGGGAGACATCCTATATAATCAACTTGTAGTTGTTTGGAAGCTAGTGGAGCCCAGGGTCCTTCTTTGATTGTACTTACATATGGTGCATCCCTTATTTGAACCACGCAATATCTTGTAGGTTTCCACTTTCTCAGTTGCAATGTGTTGTTTCTACTCGATTACATACCTCATATTATCAAAGTATAAAAAAAATGTAACATTATTATTTTGTTTCCTCTTTTGTTTTTCATATTGCATAAGTTAGCATATCACGTGGCCATATTACCTCTACCGATTGTTCCCATGCATTGGTACTATCCTGGTTCCTACCATCCTACCAATGCAATCAAAATCAAAATCCAAGCATAATTAAATTCGGTACCCTTCTTCTGGGCCTTACTACAGTCTTTCAAAACTTGATTGACCAAGAAGGTGGCCCGATTCATTTGTACCACCTTTGAGAATATTTTAGGAGTTGCGATCACTACGGCTAGTACTTCATCTTTATGGAACTTGTGCAACAATTTGCAAGCCAACACCTATGTTGGAAACTGAACTTTTTCTCTACTTTAATGCTTCTAATGGTCTTGTCAATGCCAAACTATGCAATTCTTCTTGTTTTTGCATATGTTTTGTAACATCCTGGTTCTAACCCTTATAAAATTTAATGTATTATGTAAATGTGACTTAGGATGGTGAGCCGATAAAGTTGAAAAGGGGCCATAGTGCCTAGGAAATTTAACACTTCCTATACATTAATAAAATACAACGTTGGCTGCAAGACCGACAAGGAAAAAAGAGATAAGGGGCTATGATTCCATGAGAGAGGGGGCTTGAGGGGATAAGTCTTGTTATTATTATTTTATTTACCCATAATTTATTTTATGGAGAAGAGGGGGTTACATGAACTTCTTGGGAGAGAGGCCATGTGGCTCTTGTCTTCATGTAATTATTTAAACATCCCTTGGGGGGGGGTTTTGGGGCCGTTCTTCCCTTGGTTCATCCTCTTCTCATTGGTTCACTCATTATTCTTCCTCTTCACCCACCACTACTAGTTCATGTGCTCTTGGGATGAGAATGGAAACAAATATAAGGAAGAGGAGAGCCATCATTGAATTGATGTAATAATTTATTGATCATTCCCAGAGGGAATGGATGTTTGTGTGCATGAACTTGATTGCAGTTCGGATGGAACTGTCCACAGTTGAGAGCCCTTGGAATTGATAGTAGGGATATTTCATGACTAGTAGCACTGCAACCCTAGAGAGAAATGAAACAACCTCAAGGACTGCATGGAAGAGAAAGGTGTTCATTTCTTGGGGTTGTGCAGGCTGAGGGGGAAAGAGAGCTGGAAATTAGGATTGTTGTGAGGTTGGGAAAACTGAGAGCTGCATAGAAAACTACTGTGTATTTAGAATTTTCCTAGGACTCATTCTTGTGGATTCATATCCTTGGCTTGGGGGTGACCTGCTGTTGAGAGTAAATGAATAACAACATGTTAAGAACCAAACATCAATATAGCATAGAAAAACCTTAGGAAAAGTACTCAACGCATTGAAAAAGAGATAATTTCAGATAATAAGCCTCTTCGAGGGGGCAACCTCCTTTTACCCCACTTAAATGTTCAAGTCCAAGATGATTCAAAATGAAAATGACTCCTTGGTATATATAGGAGACTAGGAGGTTTAGTGGCCTAAAGCCGACATGAATAAAATAACATTACTAATCTAAATTACCACTAATGGCCTAAAGCCGACATAAATAAAATAACATTACTAATCTAATATGCCCCAATTAAGTGGTAATGAGCCAATATTAGGTCTTAACATGCCCCTCCCCTTGAGACAAGTGGTGTCCGCAATGCTTGAGTAACTATGGATGCTTCTGTATAAAAGACTCATCTTCCCAAGTGGAATCTTCAGCCGGTAGTTTCCTCCATTTAATGAGATACTCTGAAATGGATCTATTCCTCAGTTGGCGAATTCTTGTGTCAGT
>ML776888.1:61060-84434 GCA_009831015.1 Picea engelmannii
GGGGCAACCTCCTTTTACCCCACTTAAATGTTCAAGTCCAAGATGATTCAAAATGAAAATGTCTCCTTGGTATATATAGGAGACTAGGAGGTTTAATGGCCTAAAGCCGACATGAATAAAATAACATTACTAATCTAAATTACCACTAATGGCCTAAATCCGACATAAATAAAATAACATTACTAATCTAATATGCCCCAATTAAGTGGTAATGAGCCAATATTAGGGCTTAACACAACATCTATGGTTGGGAGGAACGTCCTTGGTCTGCAACTAGTTGGTGAACGTTTACTTGCAAAGATAAGTGCTCTTTGTGTTTTTTGTTTAATGTATTCCAAAGTGTATTTAATTATATCTGAGATATGTATTCTAATGTGTCTGTCTATAGGTTATTTTCTGTTCATGGCATGTTTTTTATCTCTTTTATGCTATGACATGGATCTTGTCTTATGCATGTGGTATGCATTCTTCTAAAATTGTTGAAAAGTCCTTTGTTTTCGAATTAGAGATCAAAGAACTAAGTCTTGTGACTGCGACATGCCTAGCCTATAGGTGGTTGGGTGTGTTGCAACCTGTTTAGGTGGCATAGCCCGGCCTCTAGGCGGTTGGGTATGTTACAGATTGGTATCAGAGATTCTAGTTGAAACACCCGACTGGTATGGGTCGGGTCTATTGGTCAGAGTCTCATGGTTGAGATCAAATAATGACCATGAAGTTGAAAATCTTAGGAGGAATGGTGTTGCAAAATCTACGTAGGAGTTAGATCGTCAGAGATCAGTTGTAAAGGGTTCGAAGGATAGTGACCATCCCCATTCAAATTTGGGAGCGATCGCCACTATAGGATCAGGAGAGATCCGTGATCATTGGATCAGAGGATAGGTGAATATGGGTCGTCCGATGTAAAGGATTCAAGGGTTAATGTTACAACTGTCAGATCCCATGGGAGAGAGAGATCAATGGATAGGAGGCATTGCGGGGAACCAAGTTGCACGGGAGATAATTTCCCAAGGTGGTCCCACAATCTAAAACACAGTTTAACCAAGGGGTTACATGTTAGCATCAGGAGAATTGTAGGGAGAAAAGTGGGTTACTCCAAACCGTCAATGCATGCACCTGCAATTTGAAAGGCATGTAGTGATGTGACATGTTAGTACTCAAGCGATGAACCTCCAAAGAGCAGAAGTAGTCAGGGACCATCGATATGTAGGAGGACACATGTCAATCGATCATGTGCTCTGGGTGAAAGAACTCCAGGAAAAGGTGAGCAAGGAGAAGTTGAGAATTGAGATTTCCGGACCCCGAAGATCCAAAGTGAATTGCAGTCATTCAATCTAGGAGGACACAAATAAAAAATCCATGCTCTTCAAGGAAAACAAAAGGTTGAGATTTGATTTCTTTGAAGTACGAATACCCAAATAAATTGTAGTCATCGATCGGTGGGAAACACGTGTCAATAGATCGCGAGCTTCAGATAAAATTATTTGGAAAAAAATGAAGTTTGAGTTTTCCAAAGTCTGAAGGATCGAAGGAATTTCCATAGTTGATCCTTGCAGTGGTAACTTCCGAAGTCTTAAAGACCTAGGTTAATATGGGTTGTCCAATAAGGGAGAAACATGGAGGAAGTTTGGTCGGTTCGAGAAATCAGAGTTTGGGAGAATTGGAAGTGTTCTAGTGTGGAAACTCTCAAAGTGTCGAAGCATGAAGAGTCGAAGTGGTGGGGCACAATGACATCACCAAGAGGTGATGTGGACCCTAGAATTTCCAAAGTGACGTGACTTGTAGATGATTTAAATGTTACATAGGATGTGACATGTGTCACCTGCTTGATTGGACCATGTGTCCGCTTACAGTATTTCGCTACATGGCAACAGATCGTGGACTGTGGAGAAATTACTCCGCGAGTTTTCAGTTCAGAGTTGAAACTCTCGAAGCCCGGAGAGCTGGAGACAAGAAGTAAACATCGACTGTTGGATCATCCGAAGCATACCTGAACCATCAAATTAGGAGAATAGGTGGTGTGAAGTTGTGGATTCTGGGTAAGGACCCAAAGTAAACGTCGACTTTTGGATCATCCAAAGTAGACCTGAACCATCAGATCAGGAGAACAGGTGACGTGAAAATATGGATTCCAGGTAAGGACCCAAAGTAAACATTAATCGTTGGATAGTCCAAAGTAATTCCTCGTCATCCGATTCAAAAGGACACATGGAAGAATCCCATGTATCTCAAGGGAAGTAAAGTTTGATATTTGAGAATTTCGAAGTCTGAAATTCTGAAACAACCACAACCATCGATCTGGGAGAGGTAAATATGAACCGTTGATTCCCAAGAGGTAGATCCTATTCTTCCATTTAGAAGCACCATCAATATCACAATTTCAACGGTCACCTCGTATTACAGGTATGGGAGGTTCTCGGGATTTACGAAGTCAAGGATGAGCCGCAATTGAGACCATAGTTTTGGAAAAAGGACACGTGGTGGATTGAGGTGAATTACAGGATGAAAATTAGTTTGGTTCCAAACCACCTTTGAGTGTGGTCGCAATCGCGCATCTGTGTGAGGTCACCACCTAAGGTCACATCTAAGGAGGGGCCAAGAGAAAATGCAGCTAGTACCAACACTGAGATTTTTGGCAAGGCCGTAGGAGAAGGTCACAGGGGCCATCAGACCTACACTAGAAATATGGAAGGACCTATGTTTAGATACAGAACGAAACCATCAAGTTTTTGGAGAGCCAATTCGACTCAGGATTGAAGACCCTTGACTGTGAGGTCGAAAAAAATTAGGAGAAGGGGGTCTGCATTAATAAACAATGGGAAAATAAGAGGAAATTATAATATCAATAATCCCGTGGTTTTGCGCATCTAGTCATATGTAAATGGTTTGAAGGAAGCGCCTCATAAAGATTTAATTCGACAGAGAGTTAACACTAGAATAGTACAGGGAATTGATAAAGGGTCAAAATATGATATGTTTGTGAATTGAGAACACAACATAAGCATGAGTATGATATAATGAGTCAATCCATGCCTATGATCAACTCATGAAGACAAAAGAAACAACACACATTCATGATTAAAAAAGAGTCAAATCATATAAAAAGGAAAAATGATATTAATTAAAGAATGATATTATCACTTAAATAAAAATGTACTTGTAAATTTAATTGACAATTTTCGTATGATATGTATAACTCTAACAAGATGGTTGCTTGCAGGTTTATCAGGATTAGAGGTATAACCAGATCAATTCAAGAATAGGATCATATGTTAGGGTCATGGAGGCATAATTTTTCTTACAAAAGTTGTATGAGGTACTACAAAAGAAAGAATCCTCACATGGGACATGAAGCTAGCAAGTGAATAATGTCATCAATGGGCATAGAAAGGAAAAGTAAGGCTCCATAGCCTTGAAGGTAGAGATGCGTAGATAGTTTCAAGATTGATGTGGAAGGAAACAAAGATCTTAAGAGGTGGTGTGTGAATAATATCTATGTGTCAAGCATAGGAATTCCAAGGAAGGATTTTTTAGATATGACTTATCTGCTCTCTAAAATCTTAAATCAAATTTCACAGTGGAAGCAATATTCCCATGCAGAGGAATTGGAATGCTCTCTCACTTCAAACGTGGCACTAAATGAAAATGGATTTCCATTGGGGAATGGTACAAAGTGGGAGAGAATGGCCAGGTGGAACGTGGTTGGAAAAGTGTTCATACCCAAGGAACCATAGTGAAGATGAGAAGAATGGGAGCACGAAAGGCATCAAGGATATAAAGGAATTCAAGGACAACCAACTAGAACATAAATAGATACATAAATAAGTGAATTGAAACAGAAATGCACTAGAGAGAATGAACATACAATGAAGTTAAATTGCATATGCATTAGTAGGCATGATGACATTAAATGCTTGGTGTAGATAGATGTGTAATTTTTCATATGTACATGCTTGGATATGCATATAACATGTTGGTGAAATTATAATAGTCTATTATTATGAAATGATGTTTGAGTATGACTAAGGATGGATTATGTATTCAAAAAAAATGATATAGTAGGGTTAAATATGTGGATGTTGTTGTTGCTTATATTTTCCATCGAGGTGAAGACCCATGAGGATGGAAGGAATGGTGATCAAAATGAGGAAGGGGGAAGTATGTGAGCTTCTACAAGTATCAGTTGGTTAGACAACAACATGTAGGCTGGTAACAACCAAGCAAGTATGCATTTAGTTTTCATTGATGCATACATGTTGAAGGGGATCGAGGTAAGGATTACCTCAGTTAATTTTCAGTATTTAAGTTGATATTTAATGGCCGAAGGCCCAGAGTGTATAAGTGTTGTTGATTCTAGAATTCACTTAGAAAAAATGTGAGTTTCATATTGTTTTATGATTGGTTATGGGATCATAACCAGGTAATTCAAGAGACATACTCCTTATATAACAATGAATATCCATAGAGATAGTCATTTGTGAGACCATAATATGGTTGGATATGGAAGGGATATAGCACTATGTGAGTGCTTGATAGTATCTACTGTATATTTGATGTTTGGATTGCAAATTATTTTCCAACACTGAAGAGCACTTAAGGATTATATTCTTGGTGTTGTGTTTGGGTGGAAAAAGAAGGTAACCAAATAGTTAGGAAAACAGTAGGAAGTGTGTGGATGATGTGTTCAATTGTTGGCCAGACCTTCCAACTCATCATGGTGGAATACATGACATAGTTATGTGGTATTATGTAGTCAATGCATGGATTAATTCTGTAGATGTTACCATGGGTATTGGCACATTGATTGCTATCTTATTAATTGTTGCATTATGAAAAGTTTGTGTGACTGATAATACATGTGTATGTAATGATGTGTTCATTCCAATTGATAGTCAGATTAATAGAAGTAATTGAATTATAGTTGTAAACAATTCTGAGAGAACTTTGTGATTTTGTTTTGAATCATTTCCATGAAACTATATATCTTGTACATGAGATATTGACAATTTGTTTGGTTGAGGAATGTTGAAATTGTAGGAGGAAAGGGGTTTGGGATATGGTAGTGTTGTAAGAACATAAATAATACCAATTCCTATTGTGGAAAGAGTCAAATTGTTATGAGAAGAAGCTCGTGTCTAGAAGTTTTATTTTTCCTATATAAAACAGTTTTGGGAATTATGATTTGATAATTACTGACAAATTGTTTTGGCTGACAGTAAATTGAAGAAATTGCAGGTAGATTGGTCTTAGATATGGGAGGGATGTAATCCCTTAAGGAAGATTGATATATATATCTGCAGAGCCAACCTTTATGAGTAGAAAGATCATGCTTGGAAAATTTTATTTTCCTCTATAAAACAAATTTGACATTTATCTTTGAAATGGTTATAATGATATCTTATGATGACTATATGTGTATAATATAGATGATATGTTGGATATGAAAGATGGAGATCATGGAAAAGGATACCATTGTGACATGTGAACCTTGTGTTCCTAGAAAATGTCTTGTGCAAGAGAACCTTGGTCAGGAAAGATGGATCGCCTGAGGGATTGCATAAAAGAAAAGGGGATGCCTGAGCTTGGTCCTGGAAAGTGAGTGACCATAATGAAGAGAAGACTTTGATAGCTCTTGATTGGGTTCATGCACACAATGGGTACGACAAGGAAAAAATGAGTCAAGTTAACGAGACAACCATACTGATGCAGATCCATGAACAACATAGATAAGTATTGTATTGGTTTATGAAAATTTACTCTTACAATATGAGAAAGAATGAGAATTTTATGCAGAAATTTTGAACTGACATGCTCGCTAATTTAAAATATTGTAGGAAAATGATGGATGTTGAAGATCTAGAAAAGTACCAGACTATGAGAGAAAAGAAGGTGATGTTGGAGAAACTAAATGACAAAGGCATGGAAGGAAGAAATTCCAATGGACTTTCTACAACTAGAGTTATGGAACCCACAACTCTGAAACTTCCTGGACAAGTGCATTGAAGCTGGGGAGAAGTGGAACAACCTGAGTGATTGCATGGCAGAGAAAGGGGTTCATTTCTTTTAGGTTGTGCAAGGATAAGAGGCAAGGAGAGACTATTGGTTGGAACTGCTTCCATAAATATAAATTCTGAAGATCATCATACATGTTTTGGGTTGAAATGCCTATGCATACATATTTTAGGCCATAGTGCCTATGTATAAAAGATTGGGATGGATTTCTTGTGTGAATTAAGGCCAAAGGGAATGGAATTGTAATGTTAATAACATTGGAATGGTGTTGTGCACTGAGGATAGTTCCAAAATAAGGGGAAGGGGATGAAACATCCTGGTTCTAACCTTCATAAACTATAATGTATTAAGTAAATATGACTTAGGCTGGTGAACCGTTAAAGTTGAAAAGGGGCCACAGTGCCTAGGAAATGTAACACTTCCTATACATTAATAAAACACACCACTGGATTCATGACCGACAAGGACAAAAGAGATAAGGGGCTATGATTCCATGAGAGAGGGGGCTTGAGGGGATGAGTCTTGTTATTATTATTTTATTTACCCATAATTGATTTTATGGAGAAGAGGGAGTTACATGAGCTTCTTGCGAGGGAGGCCATGTGGCTCTCGTTTTCATGTAATTATTTAAAAATCCCTTGGGGGTTGTTTTGGGGTCATTATTCCTTTGGTTCATCCTCTTCTCACTGGTTCACTCCTTATTATTCATCTTCACTCACTATTGCTAGTTCATGTGTTCTTGGGCTGAGCATGGAAACAAATAGCAAGAAGAGGAGAGGCATCGTTGAATGACTGTAATTATTTACTGATCATTCCTGGAGGGAATGGATGTCTGTGTGCATGAAATTGATGGCAATTTGGATGGAACTATCCACAATTGAGAGTCCTTGGAATTTCCCATAGGGATATTTCCTGACCAGTAGCATTGGAGCCCTGGAGAGAAATGGAACGACCTCAGGCATTGCATGGCAAAGAAAGGTGTTCATTTCTTGGGGTTGTGTAGGATGAGGGGGGAAAGAGATGTGGAAATTAGGATTCTTGTGAGGTTGGGAATCCTAAGAGCTACTTAGACAACTAGTGTGTATTTAGACTTGGCCTAGGAACCATGCTTGTGGATACATATCCCTAGATTGGGGGTGACCCGTTGTTGAGAGTAAATGAACAACAATGTCTATGGTTGGGAGGAATGTCCTTGGTCTGCAACCAGTTGGTGAATGTTTACTTGCAAATATAAGTGCTCTCTGTGTTTTATGTTTAATGTATTCTACTGTGTATTTAATTATCTCTGAGATATATATTATAATGTGTCTGTATGCTAGTTATTTGTTGTGCATGGCACATTGTTTATCTCTTTTATGATGTGACATGGATCTTGTCTTATGCATGTGGTGCGCATGCTTATAACATTGTCGAGAAGTCCTTTGTTTTAGAATTAGATATCAGAGAACTGAGTCTTGGGACTACAACATGCCTATCCCGTGGGTGGTTGGGTGTGTTGCATCATGTTTAAGTGGCGTAGCCCTGACTCTGGGTGGTCGAGTATGTTAAATGTTTTCTTCATAGTCTTTTTCTTCTGTGTATTATTTTCTTAAATGGAAAAGTTCTATATTGATGCATGATAATTAATCCTTCTACGCAAGGTATTATGTATTTATACTCTATAATATTTTTCTTTCTCTCTATATACTATTTATTTCTTTTCCTTCATTTTTTCCACTTTTCTATGTTTTATCTTGAACCTACTATAGTACAATTACTATGATACATATGGTCTGGCTTATCCTAGATTACTACAAATAATTTTGTCCTTCTCTATATAGTTTCAACTAACTTCCATTCACCATTCCTCCAAGGGTTATAAAACATTTTTTGACACCTAGACAATAGTCGCATATCACTTTGTTAAGTGTCACAGGTGTCATATCTCACTTTACTAAGTGTCATAATTATGACATATCACCCTGTAAGTGTCGCAAATGCAATGGGTTATTCCACTAAGAGTATACTAAGTGTCATGGACTAAATGTCATTATTTTCTAAGTATTACAACCCTGACACCATGAAAAATGACATGACATGATACCTAGTCAAGTTGGAGGAGAAAAACAATCATTTGGAGGTTGAAAACCTACTTTTTACCTTATCGTTTTTACCCTTTTTTACAAGGGATGCCCCCATTCCCATGCATAGGGATAATCCTCCATCCTTTCTCAGTTATATGGGAATTCCTAGGACACCCTATATCCCACCCTATGGGATATTCCTTGCAGTTAGAGAGGTTTCCATGTTTTTTGGGGCAGTTGGTTGGAGAAGGATTTGGGTTGTTTTCATTGTTTTCATCAAGATTCACTCAACCCTCTTGCATTCCATTTTGAGTGGAATCCATGATAATGAAGATAAAATTAAATCCTAACCTAATCCATAAAAATCCTCAACCATACTCTCCATTTAGACATGTTAATTGGACCTCTTGAAACATATTTATCTAGGGCCATTCATGGTGAAATGGGGGACTAGATTGAGCATCAATTTTTTCATCTTGAGAGAAATGCGAGGAGGATAATTGTAAGAGAATGAAGAATTTTGTCTTGAGAGGAAATTTCTAAGGAGTGTTTCCAAGGTTTTGAAGAGGAGGCTTGATGGAACGGTTGCACCATCAGGTTGTAAACTTCTTGCTTCATATTTTAATAAAGAACTTAGCCTATTTCCATACATTTGTATTATTCATTCTTTATTGCATGTGTCTACTTGTGTCCCAATTTACATTAGTAGGATATTATCTGACACTAGGTAGTAGTAGTAGGGAGTTTCTTTATCCTTTTTGAAGGTTCATGTCTATGTTCGAGGTGTGGATTTGGATATCAAGATTTGGAACAATGAGGACAGGCTATGAGAAAGAGTACCATTCTTGTTTTTCTTCTCTCCCTCTCTCTTCGCAAGTAAAGAAATATAATAGATGGAGTTTGGAAAGTTAGTGTCTATTTGTTAGAACTGTCTCAATCGTAGGAAACCCAGTTGAGCAGGGTTCCACCTATCCACAGGGGGGATTTTTCCACAACACCAAGGAATTCTCCCTTCATGATTTCCAACTGCGCAAAACCTATCTCTGTTACATGTTGAATCACATATGGTCCTAGCCAGTGCATTCTAAACTTTCCTAGATGCTACATGAACTTGTTGTCATAGAGTAATACCAAATCTCCCACTTGAAACATTTTTTCTTTAATGTGTCTATCATGCCATGCATTCTCTCTTGCCTTTTGAACTTGCTAATGGAAACCTAAGACAAAATGATCTTCCTCGAGTTGTACTAACTACAATAGTATCTCCTCTACTGTGTCAGAGTCCAAAAGGTCAGTGATCACTAAAATGTGTAGGCTAGGTAGAATAAACTCTATTGGCATTACTACTTCTTTCCCATAGACCAACCTAAAAGGTGTCTTCCCTATCAACGTTTTTATTCTTGTCCTTTATGCACATAAAAATGAAAAAATGCTTAAGTCTCAATCATCTCTACCTATGTTGTAGATTGTTTTCAAAGCATTCTCTAGGATTTTATTGAAATATTCCATTATTCCATTGGAATGAGGATGATACAGTGTACTCTTCTGATGATGAATTTGAAACTCCTCAGTCAATGTTGCAATTCTATTATTTAGAAAGTGTGTCCCTTGATCATTGAGTAATATGTGCAACCATCCAAATCATGTGACTACATTATCACACAAAAATCACACAGTAGTCTTAGCGGTGCAGTCTATGAATCATGTTGCTTCTTCCCATCCTATAAAATACTCTGTCACAGTGATTATGTACCTTTCCCCTAATCTCATTCCTTGTGGTTTGATTTTTCCCACAAAGTCTATGGCCCATTTATTAAATATTTGCAAGGTAACCTGTGGGTTTAAAGGAATTTCATCCTTCATGAATGGATTTCCTAGTCTTTGACATACATCACATGACTCACAGTGTTCTTTAGCATATTTATGTAGTGTGGGACACCAAATCCCTATGAAAAAAATATTTTGTGTAGTTGCTCCTCTTGCATAATGTCCTCATGTTATCCCTTCATGCGCTTCTGGAAGTATCATTTGTCTTTCATGTTCCAGCACACATTCTCTCAGTATTCCATCTACACCTAAATTGTATAAGTTTCATCCAATCAACTAATAGTCCATTTCTTTAACTACTAGTACTCTCTTCTTTGCAATTGTCATGTCCGATGGATCCATTCCTATACCTAAAATTTTCATTATGTATGAGAAGTAATCATCCACCATTTCGACTACAAATAATTGTTCATCTCAGGAGTTGTCAACTAAATTGCCTGTATCTTCTCTTGATAATATGTGTGATAGTTGTTCTGGTCCTACATTCAACTTCCCTTGTTTCACCACAACCTCAAAATTGTATTCCTAGAACAACAAAATCCATCTACATATTCTCGCCCCCAACACTAGCTTGTTCACTAAGTATTTTAGTGTAGAATGGTATGTGTACATATTAGAGTGAGACCCAATAAATAATGTCGGAACTTTTGTAGTGCATATACCATTTCCAATCTGTCTCGTTATGTAGTGGTGTAATTATTCTCTGTTATGGACACATTCCTACTTGCAAATTCAATTGGGTGGTCTATGTCTCCCTCCCCTAGTTGAGATAGTAATGTTCCCAGTGTTATGGATGATGAATCTACATGAACATGGAACTCCTTATTCCAATCTAGAAACATCATAATCGATGAGGTCACTAGTTTTTTCTTTAAGGTGTACAACCCCTTCTGATAGTCCGAGTTCCATTGTAACTTTTCTTCCTTATTCATAAAATTTTCCATAGGTCTTGTGATTTGCACATAGCCTTTAATAAAATTTCTGTAATAGTCTATGTGACCAAGAGTTTCCCTCATATTGTTTACATATGTAGGTGTTTCTAAATATAAAATTATTGCAATATTGGTTGGATCTACTAGTAATCCCTTCTTTCAAACTACATGGCCCAACAAAATTCCAAATGATGCACAGAAAACACACTTCTTCAAGTTCATCAAAATATGACACTGCCTCAACCTATCCAACATTATCCTAAGTACTTCTATGTGATCCTTCAGTAGAATTAACGCAGTCCAATCATCCAAGTACACTTCAAGGAACTTATGAATAAATTACTTGAACGTTGCAACCACAATTCTAGAAAACACCATAGGAACATTCTTAAACACAAAGGGAATTATTGTATACTTATAATTCCCCCACTCTATCATGAAAGTAGCCTTGTACTGATTTTCATGTGTAATTTTTATTTGATGGTACCTCGAGAATCCATCAATGAAATAATAAGTTTATTTCCATCCTATGATATCCAATACCTCATTTGTGAATGGTGTTAGGAATGGATCATGTAAAAAAGAATTCTTCAACTTTGTTAGATCCATGCAAATCCTCATTCCCCATGTTTTCTTGTCTTGCACTACCATTGGACTGATCCACTCTGATTCCTCCATAGTTTCAATGATTCTTGCATCCAGCATCCAACATCCTGTCTATTTCGACTTTCACCTTCTCCTTATACTTCAGATTTAACCTGTAAGGTCTCTATCGCATTTTCTTATCACCCAGTTTCAATGGCATATTCATCTCTCCTAAGTCCCCAACTATACCCTTCATCTATGAGAATGTAGTTGGGAATATGTCTTGATATTCGAGCAATAGGTCTACAGTATATTTTACAGTCTCATCACTCCAGTGATCCCCTATATGTGTAAACTTTGGATTCTTTTTCATCCCAATGTTTACCTTCAGTGTATTTATTGGTTGTGTATGCAGCGGAATCAATATCTGGTCCATTTACTACCAGTTCTCCTTATATTTTAGATACTTGCACATTTGTATGATCATCGTCATCATATTCTTCCTTAGAGACATTGTAACACTCTAATAACTCATGGACCAATTAAGTAACACTCCAATAACAATCCAGAATCCGTGGATTAGAAGTGTGTGGGAAGAAAGGAAATGTTGGAAGGGATCTTACAAAATCAAGGCCTTGGTTGTATTCTCATTTTCATATCTTAATACAACAATCTATTTCTTTCCCATAACATTATTCTTATTTCATTGTATGACTCCTTGATCACAGACATAGGTTTTGTTGAGTATACATTGTTACTTTCACTTTGTTGGCTTATGTCTTTTTACAGGTTCAACATCCCATAAGCCTTGGAATGGAGCGAGGATGACACTAGAAAGGAAAGATGACATTTAAAAGATATTTCATTTATCCTTTGTTAGTTAGTATGTTTGGTAATTAAAACTTAGGGAAAGATTTATATTCCGTCTTGTTTTGTTCTAGTTTCAGTGTGACACTAGGGAGATCTGTTTGTGTTCGCACTTACAAATTAGTCCGATAATAAAATTAAACTTGGCAACCATGCTTGGGAACAGTTTGTTTTCCTAGTACTCTTTATTCCTTGATTTGATTGCCCGGTTTCTGTTTACTGAGTCACTAGGAGATCCAAATGAACTCTTTGACTGTTTAAATTCACTGGAAAACCTTCTTTCTATTTATTTTTTCCATTTTCCCTTTGATCGTCGCACCCTACCTTGAGGGAAAGTATGATGATATAGGATCAATGCACCCTACCTTTTGACACAGTGCAACTTTGTCGCATTGTAATTGTTCTCTAGCCTGTGACGATCAAATATCGTCGTGCTGTGTTAGTCTACAACCTGTGACGATTGTGGAAAAAAATTGATTTTTGATGGTTTTTCTTGCCCAGATATTAGATATGATTTTGGGGTGATTTTTTGGGTCTCATTATAGTCTTCTTGACAACTTTGAATATGCTTTTAGATATCTTTGAAACACAAATTTTAATTTCTTTTTTTGCATTAGATTGGGGGCATTTTTCATTTGAAGTAGAATAATTGCATGGTTTTTGGCATTTTTGAAACAAGAATCGTGTATTCGTGTACAATCTCTTTGGATCATTTATTGTGGATCTTGATATTGATGATTTTAATTAAATTTTGGGACATTGTGCATTTTGGAATGATAAACGTTTTCTCCTTCTCATAATATAGCTTTCATCGAAGTGAAATATTTTCTTTCTCATTTCTTTGCATTGTTTAGAGTCAGTCAAAACATCATTTAGTCCATGCCATTTTTTCCTCTTGAGTAACAACAACCTTAAAAATAAAGTTCTTATAAAAATTGATTAGCAATTTTTAGATTTTCTAGCAGAAAACCTACATTAGATTAGGTGTAAAGATTTGGAATAGGTGTGAAAGATAACTTTCCAAAGATGCAAACAAACATAATATCTTGTGATAGGGAGAGTTGAAATCCACTTGCTACATTTTGTCTTGGAAATCCCTTCTAACACAAGGGTCAGTCACGAGGTCGCATTAAGGTCGACAGAGTTACTCACCCTTCTTTATTGGTCTTAGTGTAGATATTGCGCATATTATTGGGGGTCACTTGAGAGTATACCAATGATTATGTGTTGGAGCTTATCGAGTTGATTTTGGGCTAGATACCCTAAATTTGTGCATGGATTAGACTCTCGAATGTTTCCCCAAGCATCATTTTCATAATTGGTAACCTTAGTAGCCTATCTCTTTAGGGTCTTTACATGAGATGACAGTGAAGGGGAAAGTCTTTGTTGTACCTGGAATAGACGTTGTCCAAACTCACTCAAGCTACTTGGAGGGTATACCCACAATTATGCATGGGAGCTTGCACCAAGGCGTAAGTCTGTTAAGAAAGTTGTGAAGGTAAATTTTCCACCCACTCTATCTCATCCCCTTCTTACATTGTTCCCGTGATGTTGGATTTCATCACCAACTAGTGTGTTCATTATAAGACGGTTTTGTTCTCTTGTTTGCTTCCTATATTTTTAGTGTGTGTTGTTTGTTTTCCCTAGAAGACTCTACGTTGGATATTTATTTAATGGCATCAGTTTCTGGAATGACCAATGCGGGAACTCCTTTTCCAGGGGAACCTTTTTGTTTTCTTCTTACGGAAACATTGGTCCTCCTCACATCTCTACTTCGAGACTTCCAGGTCTCACAATTGGATTACCGGTATGGATTTTTTCCACTCAGGTAATCCCGAATGCAACTAATGCTTCTGTTGTAAGTACTTTCCCCCAAGAACATCAGCCTCATGTTGATCCTTCACCATCTTCACTAGTAAGATCTTCTTCACCTTCTCCACTTGCAAGGTCTTCTTCTGTTTCATATTCTTCACTGAGTGAAAGCTATGAAGCTAGTAACTTGGTGGATAAGAAGAAGAAGAAAAGGAAGATTAAGAAGAAGAAAAATAATCAAGGGTACACACTTCCAACCACTGCCATAAACATTGGAGACCAACTAGTTACTATTAATCATGTTGGGAGTCTTGATTATTCCAAGATCACCCAAACAACCCAGAAGCCCAAGTACCCTTGCAGGATTTGTAAGGGTATCCATCTTATTAAGGATTTGCCTATTCTATCCAAGGTTATAGAAGCATGGTATACACAATCTCGCCATCCCATGTCGTCAACCTCTGAACAACATGTTGATGACCTCCCGTCAACTAGTCAAGATACCGTCGGGAGGAAGAAAAGTAGAGTTATGTTCCCTTGTATGTTATGCAGAGGGAGTCATCAAACTAACTTGTTCCCTTGTATGGACGAAGCCCTGAAATTACTGGAAGACATTTCTATTTCCAAACCTCAATTTCTAACTGCTTATCGTAAGCTTACTCTCAACCCACCTATAGTTGATGGAGTGATCAATATGATCCCTTCATCAGTTAGTCTGGTTGATCATGTGATCAATATAGTCACATCCTTAGTTGAACCAGTTGACAGAGTGGTTGATCCAATTCCATCTTCCGTCTATCTCAATCTCTCGATAGAGAGTGAAACCCAATTGGTCGATCTATTTCCACCTGTCGACCCCATTCTCCCATTAGATAATGAAATGCAAGTGGTCTATTTGATGTCATTATCAATCGAGCCTACTCTCCCACTAGAGAGTAAACCTGATTCTTCCCACATTTTTCTCATTGATATAGATCCTACTATGTTAGGGGCCATTCCTCCTCCCATGGAACCCCCTCCAAGTAATGAGTCCATCCTTTTTTACTGGGGTGCGCTAACTGGACATCGTCTTTCCTCTCACATTCCTTTCAAGATTATAGTAAAAGTTTGTGGTCGGGATGTTCTTGAGTCGTTAATAAATGAATGTGTTTCTGTTAGTATTTTGCCCTCTATTGCTTGGAAAAATTTGGGTTATCCTTAGCTTGTGTCGGTTAGGCAGAATATGTTATCTTTTAAAAGAATAAATAGTCACCCTTTAGGGGTCCTTCCTAAATTTCCCATAACTTTGGGAGGGAAAATTATCTTTATTGATGTCATGGTAGTCCAAGACCCTTTGGATTTCGATTTACTCCTTGGGCGAGATTATTTCTATGCCATGAAAGATATTGTTTCCACTCGTTTTCATGTGATATATTTCCCACATGATGAAAAAATTGTGACTATTGATCAACTTTCATTTCTTGGGCCTGAATTGACCTTCAACTCAATGACCTCCCTAAATTGTTCTTATATGAAGATGGTATGGCCCTTGCCATAGGTCAATTAGATGGCATTGTCTCCCATTCCTCTAGATGACGATGAAGATGAGCCTCTCAATGTAAGCTCAATCTCTGATGACCTAGATCTGGTAGTTGACATGGTTATATATTCGGTAGGGATTTTAGAGCCAGATCTCCTTACCCCTATCGGGGCCCTCGACATGTGTTCCTTCCAGAGTATGTTTCTTCCATCAAGTGAAGAGGTCTTGGAGGCCATGACCAATTTTTGTCCCTTCACATGGTTTCCTTCTGGAACATCATACTCTTGGAAGGCATGATCATAAAGAAAATTTTCATCATGTTTTTATTATTTCAATCTTATTAAAAAATGAAACCATCTTTCAGCATGATTTTCTGATTTCAATCTCATTAAAAAATGAAACCAGCCACAAGGATAGTTTTTTTCTCTCTATTGAAACCTCGTTAAAAAATGAAATAGAGGTTACGAGCATAGTTCTACTCCTGTTTCAAGCTCGTTAAAAATTGAAACAAAGGTCTAGTGATTAAACTTGGATTCTCAAGCATAGTTCCTATTCTTGTGTCAATCTCGTTAAAAAATGAAATAGATTCTCCCCCATCTTTGTTTGAGTCAAGTACTTCATTACGTATAGTATTTGAAGCTTTGTTTCCTCCGCCTGTTCTTTTGGATGAAATGAAGCTTAGGGGGCAATGCTTAAAACCTTGGACTTCATGCTAAAGTTGAGTTGCTAGCTTCTTAAGCTGGGGGACAAGTACCAACCATCCATGTGTTATGCGTTGGGAAGTCCAAGCATAGTTTTCTATGGTTCAATATTGTGTAAAACTGAAACCACCTACCTCAAGCATAGTTTCCTCTAGTTCATACTTGTGTAAAAATGAAACAGGTCCAAGCATAGTTTTGTTTAGTTTTAATCTTGTGAAAAAATAAAATCTATCCCAAGCATAGTTTTGTTTTGTTTTAAGCTTGTGTAAAAATGAAAACAATCCCGAGCTTAGTATTTGTTCTTTCTCGTGCTCGTAAATATAGGAGAATTTAACCGAGTAAACTTTTTTCACTTTTTCAGACTCGTAAAGGTTTTATGAAAAAGGAACCTCCTAGAGTTCCATTTAATATCTTTTTGGCCTCTCTAAACATGAAATGATTGTCGAGCAATATTGTTCTTTTCACACTTGTTAAAGTATTTGAAGAAAACGTTTGGTGAGTAGTAGTTTATCCTTTTTTTTCAGTCTCGTCAGACTAATTTACGAAAAAGGACATTTTGGAGTTTTCTTTAAGTAATTTTCAGACTCTCTAAATATGAAAAACTTATGATTTTACTTTCTTTGGACTTGTAAAACAAACATCAAAAGGCCCATATGGGACCAAACCACTCCTTCCTATGGTTCGTTAAATATACTCTGAAGGACTCATCCGAAGGATGATGTTACAGTTCAAGCATATGTTATTCTCCTCAATCTTGCGTAAAAATAAAGAGGTACTCACCATAAATGGTAGGGGGGAAATTGGGAAATAAATGTATCTAAACTTGTATTTTATGGAAAAGTCATTTTTTAACATGACACCCTTTCACACGCTTTGTGTCTAGTTTGGAAAATCACTTGTCTCTTGATCATACTCCTTTATAAGATTACAAATTGGTCTGTGATCCCTTTTGTTGAGTCAGTGTTTCCAAGACAATTGTCGTGTCGTCAATATGTTCAAAGATAAGTTCAACTCGGAAAGTCTTATATTGTGTCAGTCATTTATGCATTCCTTAAGCCTTCTATTGCATCAGCCATCCCTGAGTCATTCCTAAATCACTGGTTACTCTGATCTACTTGAAATCTTGTTATTTGTTTTGTGTCATTGATGGGGGATACATTAAGGCCCTCCTATGATGAGTCTTTTCTTGTCGACTCCAACTCATTATCCAGGAATTATACTTAGAAACTAATTGGTACCTTGGAACTTCCATGTCTCAATGGCAGGTTTCCTCACTTTCAACAATGGGTTTTTCATTATTGACCTCTGATCGGGAGGTCCTGTCGAGTGTTTGACTTCATCTCATTAATTCACATTTGTTGAATTGTACTAGAGTACCTTGGGATTCATTGAAATTAATGGTGATTTCCCTCGCACTTGGGAATGGTATTCTTTAATGACCGGTAATCAAGTGGTTTATACCATGTTCGACTTCAACACATGTATTCGCATGGTTAGATTTTTACTATAGAGTGGTGGAGATGAAGACCCTAGATCTTTTCTAACAGATTCAGGTTGCATTGGAGTATATCTAGATTGTACTATTGCATAGATCCATAGCGTATGTCTCATGGATATGTTCAAATCTGAGTCTTTACCACATAGATCCACAATGTATTTTTGGTGGCTATGTTCAGATTTGAGTCATAATGGCATGGATTCACAGTGTATGTTTGGTGGCCATGACTTGTCTTACTTGACATGTATCTTTGCATGTCGAAATTTATGCTTTGATTCATTTTTATTATGAGTATGGGAATGACTACCTCACTAATGATATATTATTTTACTAAATTTACTTGTTTGTTGACAACTTTTTGACCAATTGCTCCTTGTTCCCTACACACACTTGACAAAGTATTTCAACTATCACTCTATTCTAACTTCATACTTTGGGGGGCTCTCTGTTACACATTATTTTTGTCATCCATTATGATCGTTAATGATGTAAACCTATCCTTTGTCTTTATAAGGATCAATGGCTTGAATTCCTGAGGAAAGAAGGGAGAAGAACTTTTCCTAAGTGATGAAATCATATTTTCCTTTGAAAAAACCCTAGTAAGGAGGATCATCGCATCCTATCTAGTTCTAGGGATGCGACAATCCCAGATCATTGCATGTTGTACTATAACTATCCTATGACATCATCACACTCTTCTCATTTCTAGGGGTGCGATGATTTTTGTATGTGGGAAAAATGAGCATCTTATGGATGCTTCTAGAAGGCAAAGCTTCTATGGTGAGGTGGCCTCTGATTGTTTTGAATCTTACTCACTTTGCTGATTTAGTGAGATCATCATAACCTCCTCATCTTATCCTCTTCAATTTATAAAAGGAGAGGAACTCTCATGGAGAAAGTTAGCTTGGGATTGATAACTTGGATTTAGTTGTTTTGTAGCTTGGGAAATTAGCTTGGAAAAGTTGGCCATAGTTTGATTGAATAGTAATTGTGAGTAGCTATCAAATCTACAGTCACGAAATATGTGGATCATAAGTATATGGGAAGTAAGGGACTGTTGGAAGGGACCTTACAACATCAAGGCCTCGGTTGTATTCTCCTTTTCATATTTTTAATACAACAATATATTTTTTTCCCATAAAATTATTCTTATTTTATGTATGACTCCTTGATCACATACATAGGTTTTGTTGAGTATACATTGTTTCTTTCACTTTGTTGGATTGTGTATTTTTATAGGTTCAACCTCCCATAATACTTGGAATGGAGCGATGATGAAACTAACAAGGAAAAACAACATTTAAAAGGTATGTCATTTATCTCTTGTTTGTTAGTATGCTTGATAATTAAAACTTAGGGAAATTTTTATATTTTGTCTTGTTTTGTTCTAGTTTCAAAGTGAAACTAGGGAGATCATTTTTTTCTGCACTTACCGATTAGTCCGATAATAGTCATCCAGCTACATCAGTTGAATAGATCCAATCCATCCAACAATAGGTTCATAATAACCTTCAACAAGCTAAGCATGACAAATTATTTAGCAAGGCGAGGAGTTCACTAAGGTTCAGACTCAATAAAATATTCACCATCTTTCATGGGAACATGATGCAATGGGTAAAACTGCTTCCTAATGGGGAAATAATGATTTAGGTGGAAATGGGTTGCCACCCACCTATTCTAGTATCTCAAAATAGGGGTTTCAACCTTGGATGTTTTTATTATTATTATAGTATTTTGGGTCCTACACTTCTAGGGTTGTTTTGAGGCCCTAAACAATCTTTTTTTGTCACGACACAATGACACTGTAGGATTTAGCTAGAGTGTGTAGGAAACATGTATATTCCTCACATATTTTTTTCCAGGGAGATATCATGCACCTAAAACAGAGATCAGATGCAAAACTTACGACCCCGAGAAGTTTGTTAAATTTTTAATTAAAATAATGTACCAAGGCAAGTGTTTCTCTTCTCGAGGTGCCTAAGGGGAGAAATTTCCGAATGTGGGTCTTAGTCAAATTAATTTGTGAGATGCAAATTAAAAGATAACTTTATTATTAAAGTGAGGGTGAGTGAAGAGACACCAAATCTCAGCCACCCATCTGATCTAATCTCAACCGTTAGATTAGAAAACTCATCACATTCCCTCATGAGGTTGATTAAGGCAAGTGGGCACACCCATTCTTGTGTAAGAAGTTGAAGAAATCTTGGTGAGAAGCCAAGAGGCTCTTGATGAGATTCCAAGAGCAAGAAGAAGCAGGAGAAATCTTGGTGAGATTCCAAGAGGCTCTTGGTGAGATGCCAAGAGCAAGAGAAGAAGAAGCAACAACATTCTTGTTGAGAGAGCAAGAGATTCTTGGTGAGATGCCAAGAGGTTCTTGGTGAGATGCCAAGAACAAGAAAGTTGCATCATTCTTGTTGAGAGAACAAGAGAGAGAAAGAGAGAGGTCGAGCTGAGAAAATAGACAGCATTTGCTGAAGGAGAGAATGCATCCCAAAGCAAAGAGAAGTACGGATTTCAGACAGAAAGGAAGAACAAGCCGTACCGTACGGATTTGTGGAGGTCATACAGCATGTAATGTGCACAAAAATTGAGGAGGACAACAGCTGCAATTTCTGAGAGTATTGGCATGCATTCCAAGGCTTCCATACAACATTTGTTGGCACATAAATTGAGGTAACTGTTGTAATATATTTCTGAGTGTATTTCTGTACAGTCCATACAATCTTAGCAGAGTTTTGGCATGAATTTCGTGACAGTCTGTACAACATTAATTTCCGTACATTTGTACGAATTTCTGGTTCAGAAATTGAGAAGAAAAGCTACAGGAATGTCCAGATAAGTTTGTGTAAATATCTAAAGATGAATATGCTGTAAAAGAATTTCTCAGAAGCTCATAAATAATACAAATCCCTCTCTAACTGGTTTTCCCCTTGTGGGTTTTTCCTGGTTCAAAGTTAGACCAAAAATATTTGTGTCTATATTTTCTGAGTTTTGCATATTGCTGATATTTTATTTCTGCGTTGAAAATGATGTTCATAATCCTTATGTTTCAGTTTTGAAATTTATTTTCAGTTCTGAAATTTATTTTTTGTTCTGAAATTTATTTTCTGTTAAGTTTTTTAGATGCTGAAACACCAGGTTGTAGCATATGCTAAAACACCAGGCTATAACATATGTTGAAACATAGTGCTGAGTATATGCTGAAACACCAGGCTGAGTATATGCTGAAACACCAGGCTGAGTATATGCTGAAACACCAGGCTGTAGCATATGCTGAAACATAGTGCTGAGTATATGCTGAAACACCAAGTTGAGTATATGTTGAAACACCAGGTTGAGTATATGCTGAAACACCAGGCTGAGTATATGATGAAACACCAGGCTGAGTATATGCTGAAACACCAGGTTGTAACATATGCTGAAACAATGCTGAAACTGAGTTTGGCATTTAAATTTGACTGAAAATTCAGTGAGACTGAAACTGGGTTGGAATTTTGAAAAATTAACATGGTATCAGAGCTAAGTTGAAGAGAGGCAGAAATTTCAGCAAACATAAAGTAGGGATAACAATCACTTCGGGAGGAAGTCACTTGGTGAGAGACCAAGGAGAGGATCGTTGGTGAGATGCCAAGATCAAGAAACTCTTGGTGAGATGCCAAGAGAAGGGACCTTTGGTGAGATGCCAAGGTCAGACCTTTGGTGAGATGCCAAGGTCAAGACAAATAGTAGCTTCAGTAGAGGTGGATGAGTTTTCCACCAAGTTTGACACGGAATTTTCCTTGATTATGTGTCTATCCTTGAGGACCACTACTCCCGATACCTGGTATATTGACAGTGGTGCCTCTCGCCATATGACATCAGTTCATGAGCACTTGACAGATCTTACTCAGTGTGGACATGTAGAGGTAGTGCTTGGAGATGACCGGGAGGTTAAGGTGGCTGGTTGTGGGACCGTATCATTTCGGAGGGAGTCTTTGCCTCCCATGAATTTGACAGAGGTTCTTTATGTTCCAGGCTTGAAGAAGAACTTAGTGTCAGTTTCTACTATTGAGGAGAAGGGCTATGAGGTCTTGTTTTGTGATGGGCAGGTGCTTCTTTTCCCCAGAGGGTCTATCATCACTTCGGACAAAGTGATTGGTACTAGACATGAGAGGTTGTACAAGTTCTTGTTCCAGTGAGTGAGAGCATTGATTCATTCTACCAGCAGCAACGGTGACCTATGTGAGATATGGCACAGGAGGATGGCACATTTCCACCATGGGGCTTTGCGAGTTCTGAGGGAGATGGTGACGAGAGTTCCATATTTCAGTTCAGAGAACCATGAGTTGTGCAAGGGGTGTACCTTGGGAAAGTACACCAAGACTGCTTTTCCGAGCAGTGACAGTAGAGCAGCAGGGATACTTGATCTTATACATTCAGATGTATGTGGCTCGATGTCTTAGGCATCGTTGACTGGATCCCTATACTATGTTGTATTCATTGATGACTTCTCTCGGAAGTCCTGGATTTTCTTCATGAAGACCAAAGGACAGGTCTTCAGCCGGTTCCAAGAGTTCAAAGCTCTTGTGGAGAACCAGACAGGGAAGAAAAATCAGAGTCCTGAGATTGGACAATGGGGGTGAGTATACCTCCAAGGAGTTTATGGATTTCTGTCCAGGAGAGGGCATCAGGAGGGAGTTGACTGTTCCTTACAACCCGCAGCAGAATGGGGTTGCTGAGAGGAATAACAGGGCCATTGTTGGGGCTACGAGAGCCATGCTACATGATCAAGGGCTGCCACTATTTCTATGGGCTGAGGCATGCTACACTATAGTTTATCTGCAGAACAAGAGTCCTCACAGGGCTGTGGGGAGCATGACTCCTGAGGAGGCTTTCTCTGTGAAGAAGCCTGAGGTGGGGCACTTTCGGATTTTTGGGTGCATCACATATTCATATGTCCCTTCTGAGAAGAGGAAAAATCTAGAGCCCATGGAAGAGAGAGGGATCTTTGTTGGGTACAGTGAGACTTCAAAGGCTTTCTGTATTTACCTTCCTTCCTTGAGGAAGACTATCTTGAGGAGGGATGCCAGATTTGAGGAGGACGTAGCCTTTAGGAAGTCTAGAGGGACAGAGAGAGGTTAGCAGTCTTCATCTCAGATTTAGGTGAGCCCACAATAGACTACAGTGACACAGATTTTGGGGTCACCAGTTTTGGTGACAGGGCCACAGAGTTCAGGTCTGCAGGCTACCGATCCACAGGTTTTAGGATCAAGTACTTCAGGGTCTACTACAGGATCATTGTCTTCAGTAGATGGGGTTGAGCAGGGAGAGTCCCCTCCATAGGACACTACTTCAGAGAGGAAGAAGCCCAAGTGGCTTTAGGAAATTTTGAGGGACACACAGGGTTCAGTGGGGAATCCCAAGATGGCAGTGAGGGAGAGTAAACCTCCCGAGAGGTTTTGCAGCTACATTGCGATGGTGAGAAGTATTCGAGAGTCTGAGCCTTCCACTTTTGAGGAGGCCTCTAGTAGACAGTTTTGGAGAGATTCCATGATGGAAGAGTACAATTCCATCATGAAGAA
>ML776888.1:89503-119035 GCA_009831015.1 Picea engelmannii
CCCCTCACTTGTTGATTAATTCATCCCCAATCTCTATCCATATCCCCTAGCAAATGGCATCACAATTTGTTATTAAAATTCAAAAATACAATTCACATATACATCGCTTGGTCTTGGAAACATTTCACATCTACATTAATAACTAATTAAAATGGATATTAGAGTGGGGAATTTACACTTTAATTACTATATATTTACCACAATAAATATTCCCTATTATCTTTAATATAGTTGTCAAATAACTTAACAATTTCAACCATTAAATATGTCAACATAACATGAACAATAAGTGTTGGAAATTACCTAATCAAGAAGAAATGAAAGATGAAAATGAAATTTTCAATTATATAAGTGTTTTATAATTATAAACTTCATATATATGTATAAGAATGAATTATACACACATATAACTTTATCAAAAATATATTACAATATTTCAAACTCTCCACAACCCTACTTAGTAAGACCATCAAAACCCTAGACAACACCAAATATCTACAACAAACAAGCATTGAAACTAGTAAGTTTGTTTCTTTAACAAGAAGCTTCCACAAAACATGGCACAGACAAAGACATGAAAATAAAGATTTCAGTATTTCCCCAAGAGTTACTTTACCATGTATGAAAGTGACAACTAATAAAATTTCCAATATTATTAGGAATAAGAATATAAGATGTTTTTTTCCCGTCCTCATACCCTAAGAATGATGTTGGATACAACCAAGGATTCAATTAATACTATGAAGATAAAATGAGTTTTCTTAGTTCCTTCTTCTTGTAGAAAAACTTACATGGGAGAAACTAGACACTTGGTTGAAGCTAGGTTAGAAGAGAATTTTGTTGATATCAATCATGATCATTTTTAGAGGTTGGCCCTTGCAACAATTTCATATAACACTATGCACTACATTCATATTGAATATACTAAATTTGTAGCCAAAACTGATCACCTTATCAAATGTTGAATCAAAGAATCAATTTAAATTGAAAAACCTAGTAGCACTTTGAATAAGGATGATGGAGTGAAATTGTGTAACAATTGGAAACCTATCATCTATAGAATTCTATAGTTCATTTTCTTTTATTGGTGTTATGGATATGATTATCCATTCTCACAGGTTCTCCACTTAGTGAACCTATGACATACGACATGAGTTCATGGGATACTAAATAATACCTCTAATTTCACTAGATATTGATAAATACCACCCAAAATCCTTTTGTTGAACCCCCATACCAATATATGTTTTCAAGATAAAAAAACATATTGTTACTATATATCCCCTATTTTTACATGATACCCTTTTTACTTCCCAAATACCTATAAGCCCCAAATACACCAAATACCCTTTTTACATGATACCCTTTTTATGTTTTCTTCCTTTCATCCTTGAACTCCTAAAATGAATTATTTTGTGATTTTCTCCTTGATTATGGACCTTTCATCAAAGGCCATAAACAATGGATTAAAAAAAATACGAGTTCTCCTTTCCTCTCTTTGTAACTATCTACCTTTGAAAGAAATGAATAGAAACAAGCTTCTATCCCACAAGCTCTTAACACTAGTACAATTTTATTCCTTAGGTTTTTAAAACCCTATCTATTTTACATCACATAAATATGTGGAAATACAAATATAGTGCTAGCCATGAGATCCACACACCCATCTTAGGGTTTGAATCCTCAAACCTTATGTCTTCCACTATTTCATCATCACAAGCACCAAGACCTCCAAAAAACATCAATAATAAAATAAATCCATGATCTTTCCCTACCCTTTCATCCTAAAAAAACAAGTCTCCAAAAATAATGCCAAGAATTCTGTCCATTCCTTATGCCTTCCACTTAGGTAGAATCTATAGTCTACAACAAGATCCATAAGAACAATCATTATCGTCAATGAAAATTTTCTTCTATATGGTTTTGTATATAACAAACACTAGAATAACAAGAGTAAATCCTAGAATAACATAAGAGAAATATCTTAATGAACATCCAAGATATCTCTCTGTATCCTTATCTTCTCCTAGGGTTTCCTCATGAACCCTCAGATATAGCTCCTATATATTCCTCATTCGCCCTAATATCTTCAAGATAAGTATAAAGAAGAGCAAAATTATGATAATCAATGAATAGAAGATTTGTCTCCTCCTTTATATTCAAAAGAAAGTGAAGGAGGCTAAGATAAAATAAGGCCATGTTTCTATACTAGTAACCAACAAGGTAACCCCACATGGAGCACTCTATATACAAGGATTAAGATGTGTGAAACTATGGTTTATCCAATCCCAAAAGTGAAACACCCTCCATATAATCTTTATATCAATTTCCATCCTCAAATATGTTTCACTCTCCAACAACATGTTATTCCAACGCTCCCTCTTCCATGGTGGTATTCTATCCAAGTGTCCTCATACATGACACTCCTCCTATAACAACATCCTACATGCCCTCTCATGTTCCCAATGCTACTGTAAAGTATGTTAAAGTGGTCACAAAGATCCAATGCTCTACCTCAACATATGTGTCCTATTCCACCACCAACCTCCAAGAAGTATGATCCTCAACCCAAGAATCCTCAAGTCAATTGTCTAACTTCTATGGTGTGTTCCACATGGTCCCAAGATCTAAGGGATAAGTTCCCTCTTCCAAGTGTTGAATGATCCTCTTCCTAGGTTGGTACCTCCATGATTGAGCAAATAACTCCCCCATTATGTGCACCCAATGGGTTAGTTAGCATGGTAATCAAGGTAACGACCTCTTAGGTACCCATTCCATGCCAATACCAAGGTCAAACAACCACTAAAACTAAGCCATCCATCTGTCAATGAAGCATCACCGAAGGGTTAAAATACCTAGTTCTCTCTCTCCTAAAAAGGTCAAAACACCTTTGGAGTAACCCCAGAAGATAGAAAATATGAAGAAAAAGATTACAAAGAAACATGAAAAGATAAAGCAAGAAATAAACACATAATTTTAGGCTAGATATCATTACAAGAATGGATGAATTAAAGAATGATATGAAACAAGGCATGAATGTGCTTTAAAGCTCATCCAATAATCAACAAATAGACCAAACACAAATATAACTAGTCCAATTTAGTAGATCCACGAACGGATTACTAATCATCATGCTAGAATTCAATGAGGGTAGAGCTAGAATTATCAAATTTTGATGAAAAATATGTAGAGAAAGTGTGTCTTGTAGTAACTGTAACACCCTATTTCCCTCAACTTGTAAATATAACTGGACTAGCCAAGAACTATGGCAAACTCATAAATATGAATATGTGATGTAAATGGACCTTGAAAAAGAGGTCAATGAATGTGAATAACATTCTGAATTTATTGAAGGACTGTTGATGAGGGGACATGTAGAAAAAGAGACCACGATGGTGGTGGAGGGCACCTGAAAAGGTGGCGTTAACTTACACTGAGAATTAAATACCGTATTTGGACTCCACTGGCCCAGAGAACCAAAAGCGGCTCGTTGGCCCTGAAATTCAATGCCTCGTAGGCTGGTAGGCAGATGGCTTGATGAGGGATGGGATGGTGAACCGCCCATCCGTAGAGCCGTCAGGCCTGATCAGTGTGAGGGTAATCGCTCCACATGCAACCTCGCGAGAGGATAAGGCATAAGGCAGAGGCGATTGAAAGGGCAGACGTGAGGGGAACTCTGGCATTTACGCAGAGTGAGTGATAGCATAGAGGAAGGATTATAACCTTCACTCCTGGTCACTAGCAGACAGAGAGACGCAGTCTCAGAGCATCGTGGTCTCATCTCAGGGGTGGCTAGTGGTAAATCCGTTGGGAGTCGCTACGCCTACGGTTGGGTGGAAACAAGCACCCCTCTCAGCAGTCACACCCATTTCGGGTGTTATTATTTGATAAGTGTTTTGTTTATATTGCATCTTGAAATTCATATGCTGACATATATGATCATAAACTGTGAAATGGTGAACAATTACAGTATAAGAATGTCTGTGTAGTATTTTGATAAGTAATGATAGATATATGCTTATAACAGAAAGACCACCCATGGCTTATGTTGATACATGAATCTAATTAGGCGTGAGTCGAACTAAGTTAGGCTTCTAGCCCGTTCTCAGGAAGCTGTTTACCTATATCTACCTATGGAAATGCCCTGGTATAGATCTCTTCATAGAGATTTCCTCCTTAGAAAGGTTCACCAAGAACCCAGAAAAAGGACTTGAACGCACAAGTCTTATTAACCTTGTACGAGGAGGAATGACCCTCTTAAGGTTCTGAGGTAACAGTGTAGGGATATGTAACAAATCGTAGAATGAGATTTCGTTAGGTGACCCATATCCATTCACGACCATTAGATTGACGAAAGTAATGAGGGATTACATACCTTTCCCTTTTCCCCTCTATCTGCGTGAACAATGAGGAAATTAGGATTGTAGATTCCAAGACCCAGGAAAACGTTTGGACCATTGATCTTTCCACGTCCACGAAGTAGTGGAAGAATGCACAAGGTGGGAAAACCTGAGTCATTGGATCTCATTAGAAATCTTGTCGGCCATTGGATTGGGTTAAGATGCTCGGAGGTTAGTCTCTGAAGTGTGCGCAGGAAGAATGGATCTAGACCGTTGGATCTTGGTATGATTACTCATCCACCGTCGGATCTGGCAGGTGTCAGAGATTCGGAGAGAGTCGGGATGTTGGCTCATTGGGATATCGAATATCCTAAGGGTGAGGGAATCAAGACGCTATAAGTCACAAACCCTGAGAGTTCATCTATACCGTCCATTGGTTTGGGACGCATGTCAGAAATCTACAGAGAGTTGATATATTCATCATTGGGAAATCAGAATTCCTGAGGTCGAAGGAGTTGGGACATCACAAGTCTCAAAATCTCGACGAGATCAGAGCTGCCCATTTGTGAGGACACGTGGAGAGATCGAGAGCCCATCGACATATCGAGTGTTTGGAAGGAAAGGCTTCCAAAGCACTAGAAGTCACAAAAGCACGAGATTGGATCAGGACCATCCACTTGTGGAGATGCGTAGCAAAGATCCAGGCCATCGGGGAAAGTCCCGATGAAGAGGCCGTCCATTGGAGTTTGGCTCATCGGGATATCGGAGATCCTAGTGACAAGTTTTCGGTGCACTTTGGAATCACGAAACGCGAAATCCCGATGAGTGGGGGCCAACTTTCCACACACCGGAGAAGGAGGATAGTGCCACCGTGAGGGGCCAGCTGTCAACAAACCGGAGAGTCGGGATTCAAGAAATCGGGAATTCCATGGACATATGCACTTTGGCATTGAAAACCCTAAAACCACGAGGAGGGACAAGGCTGCGGTCTTGTGAGATAGAGGTCATGTGGGTTAAAGACTTAGCCCAGGAGGGTAAGGCAGCAGAGGAGCGTATCGCGATTTGGGGATCAGTGAACCGAATTGTTGGGACATCACGAGTGCCAAAACCCCGATGAATGGAAGAGATTATTTCAGAGGATCTTTGGGTCTGTAATGACCGTTAGATGTGGAGGTGATATGTCAACTTAAGCCAGGACGTGAATATGCTTTAGGATAAGTAGCGAGCAGATCTAGATTGCCAGAGTCCACCCATCCAGATCTACGAATGAGGTTCCATTCTGGAGCCCCCTTATTGTTCTGCCTTTAGTGGTAGGGGGGGGGGGTCCGGAATTGGATGCGCAACTCTCGAACGACTGAGATTCACTCATCGTGATCAACGGCTTCCCAGTGGATTCCAAACCCCCCTTGCCGTTATGCCTTTAATGAGGGGGGGGGTCCGGAATCATGTGGCGTGTGATGTGGGACCCCTCCATGTCATGACGTCCACCGTGTCGCATTCCCCTTGCCACCTGTACACCACCTAACCGTGCAACATGCATTTCTCATTTGTTGTTCTCTACCCTGCTAGGGTTTATTCCTATTGGCCATTCGCTGACCCCGTGGAAATTCATCCCTATGGAACGCACGTTATCCTGGCGGGCTTTGGGGATTTTAGAGTTGAATGTTTGGACCTCACTACAGTGCTGGAGCACGAAACACAAATAGGAACTATGTTCAAACTGAACCACGATCATGACCCGCGATCACCTGAGAATGGGGAAGAAAAGAGAAAGATCCAGTTTACGTTGGATCTCTGTGGTTATTTAGGAGCTCGAGTCCGACATAGGACCAGAAAAATTTGATTTAGGTAGTGGGTATGTTACATTAACAAAGATAAATAATAATTTGAAATACATAATGTTCGAAAAGAAAAAAATGATTACACATCCATCAACTTGATAGAATTGAATATGTTAGCGTTGCCATTTTTCTTTCCATTTAGAGTCGTCTTTGATTCATGTTATGACCCATGCACCCAAACATGTGAAGTCAGGTATGTAGCACCGTGAGGTTGAAGTCAGAAAATGGTCGATTGGCCCTTGCAAATGGGAAAGGGTGTTAGAGTCAGAAATTGTATATGTGGTATGGGCATGTCTTTTCCCAAAAGGTCCAATCCCGTTAAGAATTCATTTTCTACATGCCTTGGTCGAGTCAAGCGGTTAATAAAGGTCATGTCGGCAAGTACATTATTTATTATCGATTCATCATCAAGGATGAGAGAATGAAAAATCACAACATTCGTATTAGGCATGTTCAACAAGCCTTACCACCTGCATCCTGCACGCGAGGATTTTCCATGGGAAACCTGCAACTCGATTTGAGACATATCGTCGCCATAAATTTTTCATCCTTCGGTATGATTTATTTCTCCTGGTCGATCCATTATAAATATCGTATTCTCATCATTCTCCACAGTCATGGAACCAGCCCAGAATGTTATTTGTTTTTCTCATTACCAATTCGTCTTGTTAAAAAACTTTCCCTTCTGTGCATTTGTTGAATTCACTACACACATGATACTCCTCAGTCACACCATGGCGACCTCTCAGAGTGTAGGGAAGGGTGCATGGGGTAGTATAACTAAAATATCCAAGACCAAAAAGGACTAGGATGCATTCTCACCGACAACAGGCATCCCCAAAAACGCGAAAGAAACTTTCCTCTTACCTACAGAGAAGACCATATCAAATCATGAAGAAGTCGAAGAAGAGAATTTCGTATAGGAAATGGAGATGGTAAGAGCCCCCTCCTCCCAAAAACAACCACCTCGGAGGAGGGGCAGGCCAAGGAAAAACAAAGAGATCATGGGAGTTCAAGTTGCATAAGGACCGTGCGTCGGATTGACAGCCGAAGAACTACTCAGATGCGCCATCCATCTAGAACCTGTTGGGAAATAGAGCTGTGAAGGAATGAACAAAGAAAGGAAAGTGGATGTCATGGGAGAAAATGAGGAAGCACCATCTCAACAGCTGAAACAATAAAAGATTTCTATCACCGAGCTCTATTAGGAAAATAGGGAATTAAGGAAACAACTAACGACAAAGACCGCGGAAGCGTCAACTGCACAGAGTCATACAGGAAATGTGGCATGGTTGAAAATGTAGCTTAGAGAGGCACATGATGTTATTGTCCAGCTGCGTGAGGCACAAAGGTTAGTAGAACAAAGGAATATGGAGCATCCCAAAAAATGTGAGGCAGCCAAAAAGGAAATATGCATGGCTCTTGCCAGTGCAAAAAAAGAGAAAGTTTAACGAGTGGAATTTTCTTCACGATAGTTTTGAGTGGTATGTGTCCTCTAAATTATCCTACCATTTTGATAACGGTCGTGAGAATCAAACAACTGTTTACTACGAATAGTTCTCCAACAAATGGGCGCATAACAGAAGGCGAAGCCAATATTACAGACAACAAGATTTTAACAACACTTGTTCAGTAAGATACTTGATCAAGAGATACAATGACACATTTCCCCCCACATCGAATTATGATCGATGATTAGACCCTGTGGAGAACCTGAAGATAGTTGTTAGTGGACATGCATGATTATTGGCTATTTTTGGATAGTACCATGCGAAGAGTCTTTGGCCCATGTGACACATTTTTTCTAGTTTAGGGTTAATAGTTAGAAAGAGGGTAGCGCAAGTGACGCCCTCGTTTATATATTTCATCTTTTCGATGTAAGATAGGTTGGTTGGAAAATTTGGTAGACAATAGCTATCGTATGTAATATGAAGTTTTGACCGGAATTTAATGCAAAGGTCCTGTAATTTGATGAAAATATGCTAGTTGTGATAGTTGGATGTATTGTCCTTCTTTATTTGCGTATGTTCTTTCTTGTTATCTTCAGTCCATATCTTTTTCTGTCTATTTCAGAACGAATTATCGAACTTGAGGATTCCTTGTACTACACCCCTTTTTTGTGCCACTTAGACAAAATGTTTTCCTCTCAAGCTAACTCTGAATTTGACCACAATGATGCTCTTGAGTTGCTTCCTTTGTTTTCTCCTGCCACACATTATGGTTTACACTGAAGGTTGTTCCTCAGCTAGCCTTATCCTCTCAAATCCAGTCACTGAGTCATTTGTCCCATCTTTCCTCAGATCGATCCCATAGCCCAAGTCTTACTTTTCTATGCCAATATAACTAGAACCCACTTTATCATAGGTGTTAAATCTAGCCATCGTTTTAAAAGTCATATCTTTCACGGAGACTGCACCATTTCCAAGAGATCCCTCTCTAGATTCGAAAGGCTAGTTTTGAGTCTCAAAGTTGGTTGAAAAATTTACCTTCATTGTTTGTTTAACAACCAAATAGATTTACAGAGTGCTAACATTCTGGTGTCGTTGTCGGGGACGAAGTTGAAAAGATTTTCCCCGGGAGAACGAAAAACGTTGTTGTTTGACCCCTGAGGGTAATAGATGGACAAACACACATACTGAATGAAACCTTTACCCTGGTGACTCTAGTCCAAAAAAAATAGTATCCCTAAGTATCACTACTCAGGAAACCTAGCTCCAAAGAAGTTTTACACTAGAGTGAATCCTGACCCAAACCGCTTTGAGCCTATGTGCGACCCTGAGAAGATTTTGTGCAAGGCTAGAGAAAAGGCACCAGACCCATTTGATTTCCTAGATAAAAGTATGTCCTTTCCCAAAGATGATTCATAGAGCATTGACGACCTTGATTTTGATGCACTTTTTGAGAAAACATTGTTGAGGTCTAAGTCAGAAACCAGTTTGGAAAAGACTGTTTTTGACCCGAACAATTTCCAAGCCCCGGTGACAAATAATATCCCCCAAAATATGAATCTGCCTAGGGATATGGCTATCATATTTTCTCCCCTCATCCCATAGGCCCAGTTAAATGACTTGCTTCAGAATTATAACCAAAGAATCAGACTCTATGATGCTGAGGGAAATGTTTCCACCCAGAGGCACCTGGACTGGTTTAACGACTTTGTCGACATGGAGGAGGTAAACTACACCTATGAAAAAATGAGTCTTTTTGCACAAATCCTTTTGGGAGATGTAATAAAGTGGCTCAAATACCTCCTTCCCATGAGCATACGTGACTTCATAGGATTCGAAAGGTCTTTCCTAAATAAATGGGGGAATAAGAAAAACCCTTTGTAGCTGCTAACGTAATACAATAATATGAAGAAATCACCAAAGGAGACGGTGGAGGATTTCTCATCTTGTTTCTTGAAGGTGTTAAACTAAAATCCCTATGTAAGTAAATCCCCCTCCTAGTGTTGCACAGTTGCGGTATGCAAATTCCTTCAATAGTGACTTTGCTCTGCTGCTAAGAGAAAGAATATCAACGAGTCTAGATGCCATAATGAGCAATGCTTTCAAGGTTGAAGTGAACATGATGGCATCAGAGAAAATCAAACTGAAGTTTAATTGGGGTGACAAGACACCCCAAGGAGACACACAGTCATCGACGTCATGGTCCTCAGACGAAAAATTTGACATGATGATGAAGACCATGGAAAAGTTGATGGAGAGAATGCCTGTGGGAAACATGCCTCCTGCGCGAGAAAAAAATGACCCACATCCCAGAAATCAGAATCTTCGGAAATGTCAGATTCCTCAAATAAAGTAGTGGGACATAGGTGACTAGCAGACAAGACCTCCTTTCCAGAAAAACTACGAAGATGACGATTTTGACCAGACTTTCGACGACTAGATGCATTGTTGTGATGACAAAAACCAACGCGTGTTCTTGACAAAGAGCGAGCATGATCGATATATGAGCCAAAATGAAGACATTTCACTGGAAACTGACTATTGTATGATACTTGAAACAGATGATGCACTATCTTGGGATATGGAAGAATTCAGGAAATGTTATCAAAATTCTATCATGCAGTTCCAGAAAAAGTACAACCTTCGAAGCAAAGATGTATCTACCGAGCCGCAACAAACAAACTTCGTAAAGAATCATATAATGGAAACACCTTCCATGAGCCAACCGAGACCAGACAATGCAACCAAGAATGCAACTGAGAAGGTGAAGTTGAAGGAGGAAGAACCCAAGAAAGCCCCAGAGGTAGGCCGGAAGACGAGCGGAAAAGAGGTAGAAAAAACATCTTCCCCTCTCAATTTTGAACATGAAATGGCCAAGATCAAAATCTCCATCCCTTTCAATGAGATTATTATAAAGGGTGAGAATCCGAAAAAAATCATTAAAATGATGAAAATGGAAGGGACCCCAGATACTCTAAACATTCGAGATGACCACCCCGCCATCTTGTTTGGTCCACACGTCGAAGAGACAAGTGATGATGAAGATGCCCCCCCTTTCTATGTGAGTCTAAGGATCCATGATCTGACCCTACATAACGCCATGCTTGATTCTGGTGCATCACACAATCTCATGCCAAAGGTGATCATGGACGAACTAGGTTTATAAGTCAGTAGGCCATATAAGGAACTTTTCTCTTTGGGTCTTATCAAAGACCTAGTTGTATTGTTGGCTCGAATCCCCACCAACAACATGGTCATGGACGTAGTATTCAAAAACATACCCCCAAAGTTTGGAATGCTTCTCTCAATATTGTGGGATGCAAAGTTGAAGGGCACATTGCAGATGGATATGATGGACACCATTATCCTTGTTTTTGGCCATGACAGAAGGCTCTATAGAGAAGTGTTGTTGAAATACATGGTAAGTAGTAAGACATAGCCCCAAAATCATCCTATATACTCTATTGACACTGAAGAGGGTTCATCTATATTCTACAATGACTTTAGCTTTGAAGAAGAAGGATCAATGACCATCACAATAGCTGGCGAGAAAACTGGGCAGGAAAAAATAAAGTGTGCCGACCAAGAAGACCGCACGGAAAATGGGGTGTGGAACATGAGTTTTGACAGTGAAGTCATCTGAGAAGGAGATGGGGTTGGTATATAGGTGAACCCCCACTAAAGAAATAAAAAATTGTGTTCATACAAGCTCGCATTTAAATGCACTAACAACATGGCCAAGTATGAAGCGCTAATATTGGGTGTACAAGTTTTGAAATAACTAGGCGTGTAGAGGATAGTAGTGCATGGATATTTAGAGCTAATCATAAATCAGGTGAAGGGTGTGTATCACACCAAACACCCGAAACTGCGGGCGGACAAAAATATGGCTTTGGACCTTCTCGAAGGATTTTCAGAGTATGACCTGACTACTATCCCCAGAGAACAAAATTAGATCATCGACGCGCTGGACACCTCGGCCTTGATTTTCAATATTCCTATTCTTCCAGATAAAATATATGAAATCTAGGTCAAGCATAGGCCAATAGTACCTGAAAACATCAAACACTGGCAAGTGTTTGATGATGACAAATAGGTGGAAAGCTTCATCCTTATGAGTGATGAGTTTGCTAACAAAAACATCAATGAGGAATACTATAGCGACAAAGATGAGGGTGCAGATGCGTGTAGTAATGACGACCCTTTCCAAAACCAAATCGCGGGAAGGGATATAATACAACTGAAGAACAATATTATTCCAAGGGGTTGGTGCCGCTAGAAACATTGTTTGACGAAAATGATGTGGCTAAGAACCCCAAGATCGTCATAAGCGAAGAAGACATGGAATACTACAACATCAGGACTAAGTCACATCCAAAGATGGTAAAATTATCAAAGACACTCATTCCAGAGGTTAAGCAGGATTACGTAAATCTCGTGAAGGATTTCTCGGACGTCTTTGCGTGGAGCTACGACAATATGAAAATGCATGACACAAAGGTTATCCAACATGTTATCCCTCTCAAGGAGGATCAGAAGGATTTCAAACATAAGTTGAGACAGATAAATCCCTTGTTCCTATCGTTGATCGAGAAAGAGGTAAAGAATATTTTTGATGCCAAAATTATTGTTTCCTTAAGATTCTCGAAGTGGGTAGCTAACCTAGTACCTGTAAGAAATTTAAATAAGGTGTCTCTCAAAGACCACTACCCCCTTCCCAAAATGGACTACATCTTGCAAAAGGTAGTGGGATCTCAAAAGATTTCCATGCTGGACGGTTTCTCATGATATAACCAAATCATGGTCCACCCGGATGACAGAGAGAAGACGAACTTAACCACTCTGTGGGGAAAATTCATGTACGCTAAGATGTCATTCGGCCTGATGAATGTTGGTTCCACCTTTCAGATGGAAATGGAAATCGTGTTTGCCGATGAGAAGGATAAATTCATCGTGATTTATCTAGATGACATCACAGTGTATTCTGCCTTTGAAAAAAAACATCTTGAGCACCTGAAGAGAGTTTTCCAGAAGTGCAGAAAGTTTGGCATATCACTGAACCCAAAGAAATCTCATTTCACGGTGGAGGAAGGAAATATTTTGGGGCACATCATTTCCAAAGAAGGCATTAAAATAGACCCCTATAGGGTTGAAGGGATTTTGAAGATCAGCACCCCCTGCAGTAAAAGGGAGGTACAATCTTTCCCGCGCAAGGTGAACTTTCTGAGGAGATTCATCCCAAACCTGGCAGAAATCATAAAACATATAACCTGCATGCACAGGAAGGGAAACGAGATTAAGTGGAACCTAGAAGTGAATAATTCTTTTGAATATATCAAAGTGGCTCTGACTAAATCCCTGGTGCCATCCAACCCATACTTTACGAAATATTTCCTCCTTTTTTTATTTGCCTCAGAACACACTATTGTCGGCGTACTGTTCCAGAAGGACGAACGGGATTTTGAGAAACCCATAGCCTACTTTAGCCATACATTGCGTGACACTCCCCTAAGGTATGATATTATGGAAAAGCAGGCGTATGCCTTAGTAAAATATTTGAAGGAATTCAGGACATACATATTGCACTCCCATGTCATTGCCTATGTGCCTAGCAGTTTAGTAAAGGATATCCCAACTCAGACTCACCCAGAAGGAAGGAGAGGAAAGTGGATAGAAGCCATGTTAGAATATGATCTTGAGATCAAGCCTACAAATTTGGTCAAAGGGCATCACAAAGTTGATGGCGCAGTAAGACTGTGATGTTGTAGGAATGAACTTCATTGTCGATCTGTCGGAATGCCCTCAAGAAGAAATAGTTGCGCAGGTGCCTCAACATTTTATTGATTCGCCATGGTATGCAGACATCATATATGTATTGGAGAATCTTCAGGCCCCTCAAGGCATGAGTAATACTAAGGCAAGATTCATCAAGCTTAAATTGGTTAAGTTCTGCGTCTTAGACAATTCAATGTATTGGAAAGATCCCAGAGGAATACTGTTAAGTTGTTTGTGTTGGTTGTGGAGCCTGATTATCTTCCTAATTTAGAGGTCTTTTACTTTCAGTCGTGTTTATACCCCATGAAGTATTTACACCCCATAAGTATGTACACTCTTCCACGCGGGGGAGTGCAGAGGGGGCGTACCCCCTCTGCGGGGCAAGAGGGGGTTCGTGGGAAAAGTCCCCGAAGCAAAAATTGCCTTGTAAAAGTATATTGTAATTTCATTGTAAATCTGGACCGTTCATTATAAGGTCGCAGATCTAACGATAGAGATTATGTTAGGTTTTTTTTTTTTCCTAGAAGGCAACCCTATTTTATGAGGGAAATGTATTGCGGCTATGTATGTTGATGAGTATTGTATTCTGAGAGAGGAGACTATGAGAGAAAGAAGAGGAAGTTACCGCAGGTTTTGCTGTAGGTTGTATCCCTTCATTTTGCTGGATAATAATAAAGAAAGGACCTGGAAATTTCTATGGTGGACGTAGCCCACACTGGGTGAACCACGTAAATCTGTGTCTCTCTTGTATTGTGTATCTTCTATGTTTTGTTTCCACATTTGTTTTATTTTATTGCTCTGCGGTCCTATTTTTCTAAAAACTGGTATCAGAGCGTAAGGTAACTCGCAAGAGAAGAGGGTTCCTGGTTCGAGTGGGAGAAATGTCAGAAGATGGAAAGCTTAGGGTCGAGAAATTTAACGACCAAAACTACTAGTTATGGAATATGTAGATGGAAGATTATTTATATCAGAAGGATCTATTCCTACCATTGAGTGGATTTGCAAAGAAGTTGACGGCCATGAAGGATGAAGAATGGGAGATTCTTGAAAGAAAGGCTCTAGGAACGATACAACTAAGCCTGGTAGCGTCGGTGGCTTTCAATATCTCGAAAGACAAGACAACGAAGGGTTTGATGGACGCATTGGCCAAATTGTATGAAAAACCCTCGGTGTCTAATAAGGTATTTCTAATGAAGAGATTATTTAATATGAATATGTCGAAAGGTGGGTCTGTTGCAGATCATTTAAATGAATTTAATACTATTACTAATCAACTAAGTTCTGTAAAAGTGGACTTTGATGATGAGGTTAGGGCTCTTCTAATCTTGTGCTCATTGCCAGAAAGATGGAATGGCTTGGGCATGGATGTATGTAACTCTATCTCTAGTTCAAATACCTTAAAATTTGATGATGTTGTTGGTGTTATCCTTAGTGAGGAAATGTGATGGAAAAGCACAGGTGAGACATGAGGTAATGCGTTGAACATGGAGAACAGGGGAAGACAAAAGGATAGAGGAAAGGGCTCAGGGAACTATGGGAATTCTAGGAAGGGCAGATCCAAATCTAGACTTGGAAATATAGATTGTTGGAATTGTGGGAAGAAAGGACATCTGAAGAAATACTGCAGAGCTCCAAAGAAACAAAGAGATGGACAACACAAGAGAAATCATGAAGCAAATGTAACAGGTGATGTGTTACAAGATGCTTTGATTATTTCTGTAGATAATATTTTTGAGTCTTGGGTAGTAGATTCATGGGCTTCATTTCATGCCACACCCCATAGGAAACATTTTATAGATTATGTTCAAGGTGATTATGGACAGGTTCATTTGGGTGATGATGCACCATGCAAAATTGTTGGAATGGGAAAGGTAAAAATAAAGCAATGCAATGGAAACCAATGGTTGTTGAAAGAGGTAAGACATATTCCAGATTTAAGAAAAAATCTAATTTCAACAGGGATGTTGGCAAGTGAAGGTTGTATATCCATATTTACAGATAATACATGGAAGGTCATCAAAGGATCATTGGTGATAGCGAAAAGAGACAAGGTAGGTACATTGTATTTATGTACTGGTAATACTGACTCTTCTATATATTTAGCTTCTACATGAGTGGATACAACACTATGGCATCATAGGCTGGGACACATGAGTGAGAAGGGTATGCAGATACTTCAGAAAAGAAATTTGTTGTCAAATCTTAAACAAATTGATTTGGACTTCTGTGAACATTGTGTTGATGGAAAACAAAAGAGAGTCGGATTTCTCAGAGTCAGAAAAGAAAAGAATAATGAAAGGTTAGAGATTTTGCATATAGATGTATGGGGAACAGCTCAGGTATCATCTCTTGGTGGCTCTCATTATTATGTTACTTTTATTGATGATGAAACTAGAAAAACTTGGGTTTATTGCATTCGACAAAAATATGATGTTTTTGATACTTTTAAGAAATGGAAAGCTTTAGTTGAGAATGAGACAGGAAAAAAATTTAAATGTATTAGATCAAATAATGGAGGTGAATACTACAACAAGGAGTTTGATGATTACTGTTCATACCATGGGATTCATAGAGAGAAGATAGTTCCACGAACACCATAATAAAATGGTGTGTCAGAAATGATGAACAGGACAATCATGGAGCATGCAAGGAGTATGATATTGCCTCCTGGTTTTCCCTTACATTTTTGGGCAAATGCTATAGATAATGTTGTTTACTTAATAAACAGAGGACCTTCAAGCTCTTTGGATGGTAGAATTCCAGAGGAGGAATGGATAGGAAAAAAGGTAAACTATTCTTTTTTGAAAACTTTCGGTTGTGAAGCATTTGTCCATATTGATAAAGAAAATAGAACAAAGCTTGAGGAAAAATCCAAGAAGTGTACCTTTATTGGATATGGTGTTAATGATTTTGGTTATCGTTTATGGGATTATGAAAATAACAAGATCATTAGGAGTAGATATGTCATATTCAATGAAAATGTCATGTACAAAGATCAGTTGCAGGGAAATAAACATGAAACAGGAAAACAAGAATACACAGTGCTTGATGAGATCATTGAAAAAGAAATTTCAAAGGAACCTGAAAATCAAAATGTACAAATTGCAGGAGCAACAGGTACCTCAAACACCTGCAAGTGTTGTTAGAATATCTACCAGGTTAAGTATACCCCTTGAACTATACTCTCTTTCATTATATTATTTATTGTTGACTGATTCTAGTGAACCAGAATGTTATGAAGAGCCAATGCAGGTAGACACCAAAAAGAAGTGGGAGCAAGGAATGAAAGAGGAAATGGATTCATTGGAAAATAACTAGACTTGGGACTTGGTTCAGTTGCCTACAGGAAAAAGAGCATTGTAGAATAAATGGGTTTACAAGTTGAAGGAAGAAGATGGATGAGAAAAGAGGGTACAAGGATAGATGTGTTGTAAAGGGGTTTGCACAAAAGAAAGGTATAGATTTTGATGAAATATTCTGGCATGTTGTTAAAATGACTTCAATTAGGACTATTTTAATTCTTGTGGCAGTAGAAGATTTGCATCTTGAACAGTTAGATGTAAAAACAACTTTTCTCCATGGGGATTTGGAGGAAGAGATTTATATGTAGCGACCACAAGGGTATGAGGTCAAAGGGAAGGAGAATTTGGTATGCAGGTTGAAGAAGAGATTATATGGCCTAAAGCAAGCTCCAAGGTAGTGGTATCTGAATTTTGACAGGTTTATGAAAGAACAGGGTTATAATAGATGTCATTATGATCACTGTGTTTATTTTAAAAGGCTAGAAAATGGAAGCTATATTATCTTGCTATTGTATGTAGATGGCATGCTTGTTGCAGGGTCTAATATGCAGGATATAAATGTGCTCAAGAAGAAATTATCCAATTCATTTGCGATGAAGGATTTGGGTGCTGCAAAGAAAATCCTTGGTATGAGAATAACATGAGACAAAAAAAATCACAAACTGACATTGTCTTAGGGTGAGTACACAAAGAAGGTGTTGGAGAGGTTTAAAATGAAAAATGCAAAACCAGTTAGTACACCTTTGTCTAGACATTTCAAATTAACTAAGGAAATGTGTCCCAAGACACATGAGGAGATAGAATACATGTCTAGGGTCCCATATTCATCAACAGTTGGCAGCTTGATGTATGCAATGGTTTGCAAAAGACCAGATATTGCACATGCAGTGGGAGTTGTGAGAAGGTATATGAACAATCTAGGTAAAGAACATTGGGAGGCAGTAAAGTGGATTCTCGGGTATTTGAGAGGTACTACTACACATGCATTATGTTTTGGAGGTTCAAACACTTTTCTATAGGGATATTTTGATTCAGATATGGCAGGTGATAAAGACAACAGGAAGAGCACCATAGGGTATGTTTTTACTATAGGTGGAACAACAGTAAGTTGGATTTTGAAACTGCAAAAGGTTGTTGCACTTTCAACAACAGAGGCAGAGTATGTTGCTGCTACAGAGGCTAGTAAAGAGATGATTTGGTTACAAAGGTTTATGGAGGAATTGGGAAACAAGCAGGAGAATAGTAGGTTGTACTGTGATAGTTAGAGTGCCATTCACCTTGCAAAGAACTTAGCCTTCCATTCGAAGACTAATCATATACAGTTGAGGTACCACTTCATACGATCCACCTTGGAAGATGGACAATTGAAGATGGAAAAGATACACACTAGCCAGAATCCTGAAGAAATGTTAACAAAGGGAGTAACCAGGGAGAAACTAAGTTCCTGCTTAGTTTCAGTTGGTCTTCAAGAATGAAGATGAAAATGAGAAATTTTCCAAGTCCAAGAAGGTTCAAAGCCCATCATATACAACAGCGGTGGAGTTGTTGAGATCAGTCTCCAAGTGGGAGATTGTTGGTTGTGGAGCTTGATTATCTTCCTGATTTAGAGTTCTTTTACTTTCAGTCGTGTTTATACCCCATGAAGTATTTACACCCCAGAAGTATGTACACTCTTCCATGCGGGGGAGTGCAAAGGGGGTACCCCCTCTGCGGGGTCCGGCGGGTCTGGGGGCAAGCGGGCCCCTAGCGGGGGTTCAGGGGCAGCGTCCCCCGATGGGGTATCTAGGGCGAAGCCCCCGAAGAAAAAATTGCCTTGTAAAAGTATATTGTAATTTCATTGTAAATCTGGACCATTCATTATAAGGTCGCAGATCTAACGATAGAGATTATGTTAGGGTTTTTTTTTTCCCTAGAAGGCAACCCTCTTTTATGAGGGAAATGTATTGCAGCTATGCATGTTGGTGAGTATTGTATTTTGAGAGAGGAGACTGTGACAGAGAGAAGAGGAAGTTACAGTGGGTTTTGTTGTAGGTTTTATCCCTTCATTTTGTTGGATAATAATAAATAAAGGACCTAGAAATTTCTCTGGTGGACATAGCCCACACTAGGTGAACCACGTAAATCTGTGTTTCTCTTGTATTTTGTATCTTCTATGTTTTATTTCCTAATTTTTTTTATTTTATTTCTCTGCGGTCCTATTTTTCTAACAGTTTGCTGGAGGATGACGTGAAATGGGCCATATAGGAGTTTCACAGAGCTGACTACGGAGGAAACCACTATTGGAATACCACCACGGACAAGATCTGAAGGGAAGGTTATTACTAGCCAACAATTTTTGCTGACATGTATAAAGAGGTCTGCAGCTGCCACGAGTGCCATATTTTTGATGGGAGGAGAAAGATACAATCCTTATCATTAAATCCAATCTCAGTCGAAGTGCCTTTCATTTAGTGGGGCATAGATTTCATATGAGAGATAAACCCTCCATCCTCTACGCAACATAAATGGATTCTCACGACCACTGATTATTTTACGAAGTGGATTGAGGTGGTCGCCACAAAGCAAGCTACTGATGTTGTCATGATACAGTTACTGGAGACAAACATCTTGTCAAGGTCTGGGTGTCCTGTTAAGATCATAACATATAATGTGATCGCATTCAAGTCTAAAAAGATGGAGAAGTTCTATCATGATTATAGCATAACCTTGGGGCATTCCACGGCATATTATCGACAAGGAAGAAGGTTAGTGGAATCCTCAAATAAAAGCCTGACCATGATCATCAAAAGGATTTTGCAAGACAACAAGAGGGCCTGGCATAAGAATCTTATCTATGTGTTGTGGGCAGATAAGATTACCACCAAAAATTCTATATCAACGCCACCTTTCCAGATCATTTACAACGCAGATGCAATCTTCCCTACTGTGTTGTGACCGCCCATCAAGAAGTTGTTGCAAGAGTAGGAGGTTGAGCCAAATGATGCATAGAGGAGGATAAACCAGCTGATTCACACACAACAGGCGAGGGAGCAGGTGTATAATCGATATCAGCTCCATTCAGAGAGAATAATAAAATCTTTCGACAAACATTCCAAGAAGGAAGATTTTCATTTAGGAGATTTGGTTTTGACATGGGACGCGAGAAATGAAGGTAAAGGAAAGCACATAAAGTTTGATCACCTTTGGACAGGGTCGTACAAAATTGGCGCGTACTGCGGAGATAATGCTTATTTCCTGAAAGGACTGGATGGAGAGTGTCTTGGTTAGGGGCCTGTAAACGACAGGTTCCTCAAATGTTACCTGATCAAATCAATTCCATTTAAGTTATTTTTCATTGTAAAGAGTCATTTAATTTTGCGTTGATTCTGTAGGTCAATAGAAAATTGAAGCTCGAAATGAAGGCCCTAAGTTTATGCTGAAGTATTAGAAGCTATTTCAATGAGTCTAGTTTGTTTTTTGTTCATCATTTATATTTCTTAGTGTCTAGAGGTCGAATAAATCCAAATGGTAAGGTGTGTGGTCTACAATTCTTTTCTACCTCACAGGGAGGATAGCATCCCCATTGCATCCAGTTGTTAGCACCACTATTTTTCTTTCCATTTAGAGTTGGTTTTGAGTCACGTTATGACCCATGCACCCAAACATGTGAATTCAAGTACGTAGCACCGTGATTTTGAAGTCAGCAAATGGCTAGTTGGCCCTTGGAAATGGGAAACGGTGTCAGAGTCAAAAATTGTATACGTGGTATGGGCATGTCTTTTCCCAAAAGGTCAAATCCCGTTAAGAGGCCAGTTTCTATGTGCCCTGGTTGAGTCAAGTGGTTAATAAAGGTCATGTCGGCAAGTACATTAGTTATTATCGATTCATCATGAAGGCCGAGATAATGAAAAAACACGGCGTTCATATTGGGCATGTTTAGCAAGCCTTGCCACCTGCATCATGCACATAAGGGTTTTCCATGGGAAACCTACAACTCGATTTGAGACATCTCATCGCCATAAATTTTCCGTCCTTTGGTATGATTTCTTTCTCTTTTTCGATCCATTATAAATTTCGGATGCTCGACATTCTCCACAGTCATGGAACCAGCCTAGAATGTTATTCGTTTTTCTCCTTACCAGTCTAGCCTATTCAAAAAAATTCCCTCCTCTGCATTTGTTGAGTTCACTGCATCCAGGATGCTCCTCGGTTGCACCATGGTGACCTATCAGAGAACATGGAAGGGTGTGCAGGGAAGTAGAGCTAAAATATCGAAGCCCCAAAAGGACTAGGATGCATTATCACCGGTAGTAGGAATCCCCAAAGACGTGAAAGAAGCTTTCCTCTTACCTACAAAGAACATCATATCAGATCACGAAGCAGCCAAAGTAGAGAATTTTGTATTGGAAAGGGAGACAGTAGGAGCCCCCTCCTCCCAACAACATCCACCTCGGAGGAGGGGCAAGTCGAGGGAAAACAAAGAGATCATGGGAGTTCAAGTTGCAGAAGGACCACCCGTCCGATTGATAGCTGAAGAACTACTCTAACACACCATCCATCTAGAACCTACTCGGAAATTGAGATGCAAAGGAAGGAACAGAGAAAGGAGAGAAGATGTCATGGGAGAAAATGAGGAAGCTCCATCTTAGTAGCTAAAATAAGAAAAGGTGGCTATCACCGAGCTCTATCAGGAAAACAGGGAATTAAGGCGAGAACTAGCAACAAAGACCGTTGAAGCGTAAGCTACACAGAGTCATGGAGGAAATGTGGCATGGCTGAAAAGGTAGCTCAGAGAGGTACAGGACGTTATTGTCTAGCTGTGAGAGTCTCAAAGGTTAGCAGAAGAAAGGCACACAGAACATCCCAAAAAATATGAGGCAACCGAAAAGGAAATCTGCGTGTCTCTTGCGAGAGCACAAAAAGAGAAAGTTTAATGGGCGAAATTTTCTTCACGATAGTTTTGAGTGGTACGTGTCCTATAAAGTATCCTACCATTTTGATAACGATCGCGAGAATCGAACAACAAATGGGCATATAATAGAAGGCGAAGCCAATATTACGGACAACAAGATTTTAACAGACAGCTATTCACTAGGATACCCGATCAAGAGATACAGTGACACATTTTCCCCCACATCGGATTCTGACCAACGATCATAACCCATGGCGAACCTGAAGACATTCGTGAGTGGACAGGCATGATTATTGCCTATTTTTGGATAATATCATGCGAAGAGTCTTTGGCGCATGTGGCACATTTTTTCTAGTTTAGGGTTAACAGTTAGAAAGAGGGTAGCCCAAGAGACTCCCTTGTTTAGATATTTCATCTTTTCGATGTAAGCCAGGTTGGTTGGCAAATTTGGTAGATGATATATATTGTATGTAATCTGAATTTTTGACCAAAATTTAATACAAAGGTCCTGTGATTTGATGAAAAGATTCTAGTTGTGATAGTTAGATGTATTTTGCTTCCTTCTTTGTGTATGTTCTTTCTTGTTATGTTTATTCCATATCTTTTTCTGTCTTTTTTGGAACGAATTATTGAACATGCAGATTCATTGTACTGCATCCCTTGTTCACGCCACTTAGACAAAACATTTTCCTCTCAAGCTAACTCTGAATTATCCCACAATGACGCTCTTGATTTGTTTCCTGTGTTTTCTCCCGCCACACATTACGATTTACACTGAAGGTTGTTTCTCGCTTAGCCTTATCCTCTCAAATATAGTCACTGAGTCATTTGTCATGTCTTTCCTCAGATCGACCCCAAAGCCCAAGTCTTACTTTTTTGCGCCAATATAACTAGAACCCACTTTATCATAGGTGTTAAATCTATCAATCATTTTCAAAGTCATATACTGCGCAGAGACCGCGCCATTTCCGAGAGAGCCCTCTCCAAATCTGAAAGTCTAGTTTTGGGTCTCAAATTTGGTTGAAAAAGTTACCTTTTTCGTCTGTTTATCATCCAAACATATTTACGGAGTGATAACATAATACATTCGGTACATGTGGTGGAAGTGCTCACCTAGAATCTGTACTTTAGATACAATCACAAATGATTCTTTAAGAGTGTGTTGGCGATTGTTTTTCATTGGTGAGAAAAATCCCTTTGTTAAGCTATATTTTAAGTTAAACAATAGACAATGGTTAGTTGTGTGAAAAGAACAAGATTATTACCATAGAAAGGTAAAACAAGAAATCATGCATGCAATTAAAATACAAATTTTACCACAAGAATGCCATTTAAACAAAAGAAATTGGAGGGGAACAACAATACTCATATATTAGTCTAATGGAAAATCATAAAATGAGTAAAAAAACCTAGGGAGAGTGGTTGGTGGAAAATGAGTTCTAGCACTCTCCTTGGGATGGGTCATTTTACTTCTTGAAAATCCTCTTTGATAATTGTTGGTGGTGGAGCCCGATTATCTTCTTGATTTAGAGGTCTCTGGTTTTTAGTCATGTTTATACCCCATGAAGACTTTACATCCCAGAAGTATGTACTCTCTTCCATGCGGGGGAGTGCAGAGGGGGGTTACTCCCTCTGTGGGGTTCGAGGGGGCTATCCCCCTGGCTGGGGGGTTCGGGGGAAAGCGAGCCCTTGGTGGGGGTTCGAGGGTGAAGCCCCTGAAGGAAAAATTGCCTTGTAAAAGTAGATTGTAATTTCATTGTAAATCTGGATCGTTCATTATAAGGTCACAGATCTAACGGTAGAAATTATGTTAGGGTTTTTTCTCCCTAGAAGGAAACCCTCTGTTATGAGGGAAATGTATTGCGGCTATGCATTATGGTGAATATTGTATTCTGAGATAGGATACCATGAGAGAAAGAAGATGAAGTTACAACGGGTTTGTTGTAGGTTCTATCCCTTCATTTGCTGGATAATAATAAAGGAAGGACCTGGAAATTTATGTTGTGGACGTAGCCCACACTGGGTGAACCACATAAATTTGTGTCTCTATTGTATTGTGTATCTTCTGTGTTTGTTTCCGCATTTGTTTTATTTTATTGCTTCACGGTCCTCTTTTTCTAATAATAATGGCAAAAGGAGAAGTTTTTTTTCTCCAGGGAAAGAACATAAACAAGCATGAGGGAAATGAACAGTAGAGACAAGAGATAAATATAACTAATATCCAATCTCATTCCTCTACCATAACTTTACAATTATTCTCCTCTGCAAATGATACCCCATGGATTTCATTTATAGGGAAATTTCAAACTCCCTGATGAACTAGCTTCAATGTGAAAACTATTGATTCCAAATGGGTTCCCAATGCTTGAAGGAGACTTATGCGGGAGGTGGGTAGGGGGAGTGCAGATTACTCATCACTAATGGGATGGGGGGGGGAATTACTTCTCACTAATGGGACGAGAGTTCAAAATTCTCCTATACGTGAACCTAGAGACACCTAAGTCAATATTGCACCCTAAATGTGGAAAAATGGTCGATCTTAGTTGTGTAAATAGAGTTCCATGGGTTTCAATGGACACCCCTAATAATTCTCATGAGTTTTAGTGAAATAAATCAACACAAGTGTATAAAATCCCACTTTCAAAGGTTTCTTTCTTGTTTTTTGAGGTGATGTAAAGTAGTTATGAGGTAGTGTTATTATGTTGCACTAAATACAATTGATGAGGCTTATGAACAATCATCTAAATGTCTCCGATGAGTGAAATTGATGTGATAACAAAGAGGTCCCGAGGTATGATAGAAAAAGACATTTTTGCAAATCTCACTAGAATACAACAAAAAAATGATGTAGACAAACACATACATGAATGTGAATCACTAGCAACATGAGTGCATAGGTTATCAAAATATAAACCACTCCAAATTTACATGCACCAATTAAAGCCACACATAACTACAAAAATTATCTTAAATAGGTCATCCAAAAGATATGGGGTTTAATCAATATTAAATTCTCCTCTAACCACAAACAATGAAAACTCAAAATATCTTCCACAACATCTATGAGAACAAAATAACCATAGTATGGAAACCCAAAGATTAAGGGAGCGAAAATGTAAGTATGATGGAGAGAAATGAGATCTACACAAAGGTGTTATAAAGGAGATAACTCAAAAACATTATATAAATGCAAGGTAGAATAAGAATATGAGTAGAATATTGATTAAATGAATGAAGAAGAAGTAGGAAACTCTCAAAATGTAACATCAAAATCAAAAAAAGAAAACATCCAACAATATCATGAGCAACAATAATTACTATCATCCAACCACAAGCACTAAAATTAAAGGGGTATATAAAAAAGAACAATGTTATGGTTCTCATCAATACATGAGTACCCATATTTTTATTGAAATTAATGTCCAAAGGAGACAAATAAAAATTATGTGTTGAGTCTCTAATATAACAAAAAAATTCAAAAATGGAAAATTATGCCTCTTAAGTTAATTGTCTTATTAGTCCCTACCATGGGACTATAGCAATCAGTTTGTTTTTAATGTGACATTAATTTGCCTTTTACCATAAATTTTTATATGCAATGTAATGTTTAATATAGGAAAACAAATATATATTTTTGGATAAAATAAAAATATTTGTGTTTCTCATTTCTAATTGGTTTATAGAATTGAAGTGTTATTGCTCCCTTCACGTTTTTCAATATGTAGAATTAATTACATAATCAATGAATTTCACCAATCATCATATCTAAATATAAAAAGTTGAACTATGTATTTATTATTATGCATTATTATATTTATATTATATTTATTATCTAATATATTATTTATTATTATATTTATGAATATTATAGTTCCATTCACCTTATTATTCATTCTCAATTATTATCTTTTGACAAAAAATATTCATTACTTGTGCATTTAGTTATATTAAGTTTCATTGTTTAACATGCATTTCCGAACTAACTGAGCAGGGACATTGACATGCAACCCTTGTTATTAATATTATAGTAGAATTTGCCTTATATAAATTAAATTAATTTATATTGTGATATGAATATTTTATATAACAATGAATTGGTTTAATGAAAATTAAATTTGATGTGGTAATGAATTTTTTATAAACAATCTTTATTTATATAAATTTAATATGATGATGATGATGATTAATGTCCACTAAGACCTAATTGATCTATGGAATTATCACAAGTTCAAATTCAAAGATAGATACACCAATTTGATGTGTAACTTATTTGTAAATTAAATTATTATTATTATTAAATTATGAATTAATGTTATGTACTAATCATGAATCAAGATCGAATCAAGATCTTATTAGATAAACCAATTTAATATGACTAGTGAAATGATATTATGTTCTAATCATGAATCATGACCTTATTGATTTCATATGAGTCAAGATCTTATTGATTATGAAATGCATAAAGGTCCCTTTGGATGAATTTTTAACATGAAGTGCGTGATTGACTTGAATAAAATTTCCATGTCTAAGAGGCTAGGTGAATTTGAGTTGTGCAAGTATTCAGCTCGCCTCCAAATGCTCAATTTAATTTGATTGTAACAAAAGAGTAGCAGTGGAACAAGAGAAACTTCAAAATGATCAGGATGTTCTAATTCAATCCAAGATCGGGTATGACAGGTTCGGGTGCGTAGGGTTGCACGCTAAAGTAAGTTCCAGTGGAAGAGATATTTCGGGTGTGGAAGAACCGAGTGGATTGATGAGATTGTGCGATGGTTGAGCATAGCAGATCCCTAACAACAGATAAACTCGATTGTAATACAATTTCATCTCTGTTGCATTGGGTGATCCAAAGGAACAATCTCGGGATGGGTCCATGTTAGTACATGACGTGGATAGATGATGTGGATGGATAAATATGTGGTTAGACAGAGTTACTTTTTATACAGTTTGAGTGGGTCTAATGGTTAGGAACATGTGTTTCCTCTTAAGAGGTTACAGGTTCAAATCGGGTATGTAGGTATGTATACCTTCGTAGACTTTACCAGTCAAATTGCTGGGCGGAAAGGAGTCCCTTGTCCCACAAACAAGACCTTAAAAAATAGATTATTATTATTATAATGTAAACAATCCCCTCAAGTTCATAAAAACAAGTTCATAAAAACAATGCAAGGTGTTATGAAGAATACTTCACATCTGCAAATGATTTAAAAAGTTGAATAACTTTTGAGAAAGCATTGTTATTGTTACGAGAATCTCTCTATGGAAACAATCAAATGCAATCTGTCCGTGGGAGGAGAAAACTTGAAAATTTGACAGGCACCATGGGCACAATTAAGTGGCATCCTCTCGAAAGTATTTGTACAGCAGCGTACTCTTACACGCTCGATTGTTGGTCTCTCTTTATTAAGGAGTTCTCATCAACTCTTTTAGTGTGTAACATTATCGTTCGTAAATTTCATCATTATCACATTGAATTCAATCAATCCATTGAATGCCCATTTACAAACCGAAAAGTTTGAATTAACCCATCATTGTCCACGCATTTGGACCACCTGAGAGATGTGAGCGAAGGGAATTGAAGTGCAGTAGGTATGTTTCCGATTTCCGCACATAATGTCACGTTGAGTTGTAAGGCCTATAGACCCGCGTAATGTCACCTTGAGTGGCAAGGCCTATAGACCCGCGTAATGGCGACCTAACCAGAGGATGAACCAGAAGAGAGAGAGCCCGCCTCTCATGTTAGACCTGCAATTATCCATCTCCCATATTTGGACTGGAGAGAGGAGGTGCTCTCTTTCTTCACGTTCGGGCGCTTCCGGCGATTTGCGTGACGGCCGATTGCTTAGTCAACTTCTTTAATATCAATAGTTTATGTATGATTGATTTATAACAATTTGTATCTCAATTGTTTAACTGTTTGTATTTGATTAATTTTGTTTATAAGCATCTAAGTATCTCAATTGTTTATAAGCATTTAAGTATTTCAATAGTTTAGTTTATGTATGATTGATTTATAACAATTTGTATCTCAATTGTTTAATTGTTTGTATTTGATTAATTTTGTTTATAAGCATTTAACTATCTCAATTGTTTATATATGATTGATTTATAACAATTTGTATCTCAATTGTTTAATTGTTTGTATTTGATTAATTTTGTTTATCAACATCTAAGTATCTCAATTGTTTATATATGATTGATTTATAACAATTTGTATCTCAATTGTTTAATTGTTTGTATCTGATTAATTTATAACATATAGAAAATTGCAAAATACATTATAAAAAATATATAAACTAATAACATATGGAAAATTGCAAAATACATTATAAAAAAATATAAACTAAAATGTTGCAACATAATTAGAATTAATATAATTTAACATAAATTATTATTTACACTTATTTTTAATATCATCTAAACAATTTCCTTGCCAAGGCGAGCTTGTGGAATTACCTTGGAGAGTAGTAAATTGTTATATATCATTTTGTATGCTTTTGTTATTAATCAAAATGGAGGAACTAATAACATTGGGAGTAGTTTATCACTGCTCTTTTCTAATCCTTGAAACGACTTGGAAAATCCAAATTAATCCAAAATAATATGTATAGGATTTCAATGTAGCAATTTATATTATTAAACATCCATTTTAATTACAGATCTGTCATGTATGATGTGTAGAGATGATCAAATACCCAAAGGTTATAAATATGATTTTTTTGTTATTAATGTTTTTTTTTTAAACCTACTTGTTAACTCACATTGAAAGAACTATTGTTCAGCAGCGGTAAGTTGGGGCATGGGGGTACGGGCGGTTATGATTGAACGGGCGGTTATGATTGTGATTGTTGAACGGGGACATCTCTTCTCTCTTGTGTGTTGGAAACTAGGTGGACTTCTCTCTCATCTGGCGATAACATGGCTGCAATGTGTGATTTTGTGAAATGGGTGCTACACCTAACTCACCTCCCCTTGGTCCCTCCGTTACGGTCAGCAATTTGGAATGAGTGTTGCACTTTGGGGAATGGTTTCCAAGTCTCACTTCCTCTTAGACCGCTCAGATATAATACATATGTTATATGCAATACATATAGCACACATGTTATATGTATTACATATAATGTTATATATATTACATATAACATATGTGTAACATAACATATGTGTAACATGTAATACATACAACACATATATCATATATTATACATATAGTACACATGTTATATGTATTACATATAATGTTATATATATTACATATAACAATATATAATACACATAACATATAATACATTTAACACATTTGTAATATGTGATATATGTGTTACATGTTACACATACATATAATGTTATATATATTACATATAACATATGTGTAACATGTAATACATACAACACATATATCATATATTATACATATAGTACACATGTTATATGTATTACATATAATGTTATATATATTACATATAACATATGTGTAACATGTAACACATATATCACATATTACAAATGTGTTAAATGTATTATATGTTATGTGTATTATATATTGTTATATGTAATACATATAACATGTGTTATATGTAATACATATAACACGTGTATTATATGTAATATAATACATATAACACATGTATTATATGTATTACAATACATATAATACATACATATAATACATGTGTTATATGTATTGTATTACATATAATACACTTGTTATATGTATTATATATAACAATATATGTAATACATATAACAAATAGGGTATTAATAGATAAAAAGTATATATTATATATATTTTTTATCTATTAAAGACCTCCCCTCCCACCCTTTATATGTTATATGTAGTGCATATAACACACATGTTATATATATTACATATAATGTTATAATGTTACATATATGTAACATATAACACAAGTATTACATATATGTATTACATAT
>ML776888.1:132018-146976 GCA_009831015.1 Picea engelmannii
TTCCCTACCTGATTTCTCTCAACCTTTCATATTAGAATGTGATGCATCATGTGCACGAGTAGGAGATGTCCTTATGAAAAATAGGCATCCTATTGCCTATGAGAGTCATAATTTGAGAGGCCATGATTTTCTCTACACAATCTATGAAAAAGAGATGTTGGCCATAATGCATGCCTTGTCCAAATTCTGACAGTACTTAGTTGGAGCGAAATTTGTACTAAGAAATGATCACAACAGCCTCAAGTACCTTTTATGTTATAAGGACTTGAGTGAGAGACAACAAAAGTGAGTAAACAATATTCAAGCTTACAATTTTTATATTTAATATATCAAGGGAAAGAATAATGTAGTTTCAAATTCCCTATCAAGAAGACCTTTGGCCTACACTATGATAGAAATATCGGTAGATTCGAAACCACATTTATTGGTGGAATACTCAAAGAACAGGTTTGCATGTGAATTGATGGATGGGTAGCTACAAGATGACAGGTACAGGGTCGTAAATGACATCATTTATTACAAATAAAGAATATGTTTGGTACTTGGATCTACATTCAAAGGAAAAGTGCTCCAAGCCTTGCATGATGCTCCGATAGTAGGTCATCAAGGGTTCCTTAATACATACATACATGTAAGAGAAAGGCTCTCTTGGAAAGGACTCAAAGGAGATGTTATGCGCTACATCAAGGAATGTGATACTTTCCATCAAAATAAATATGAACACTCTCATCCAGCAAGACTCTTACAACCTCTTCCAATACCAAAGAAAAAATGGGAAAGTATCTCAATGGATTTCATCACGGGTCTTCCCAAGGTGCAAGGTAAGGAATGCATATTTGTAGTTCTCGATCGGTTAACCAAGTTCAGTCATTTATTTTCCACATCCACGGACTAAAAATTATCATATTTAGATGAGTTATTCTTCAAAGAGGTATTTAGGATGCATGGAATACCTAAGAACATTATTAGTGACAGGGAGAACAAATTCATGAGTATCTTTTGGCAGGAATTGTTTAGAGTGGTGGGCACTGAATTGACTCATAGCACTAGCAACCATCCCCAAACTGATGGGAAAAATGAAATTGTCAACAAATGGATAGAGGGATACCTAAGAAATTATGTATCAATACAACATAAATCTTGGATCAAATGGATTTACTTGGGGAAGTATTATAACAATACCAGCTACCACATTTCCATTGGCATGTCCCCCTTTAAATATCTATAAATTTATGATCCTCTTACTTTTGAAGATATTGTATTTGGAGAGAGAAAATATCCTATGGAAAAGGAGTGGATCCAGGTTAACCAGGACATCATCAAAGAAGTCAAGGAAAATATCCATAGAGCGCATAACCAACATAAATTATACGCAGACAAGAAGAGAGTGGAGCGCACCTTTGAAGTTGGTGGCCTAATATACTTGATCTTGCAGCCATATAGACAAGCATCTATCAAGAAGAGTGGTGATGAGAAATTACAACCACACTTCTATGGTCCATATGAAGTGAAAAGAAGAATTGGAGAAGTGGAATATGGATTGAAATTTCCCCCAGGGAGTAATATCCACAATGTTTTCCATGTGTCATGTTTGAAAAGAGAATTGGGTCAACATGTACTAGCCAATGAGACATTGCCACTAGTGGATGAAGAAGGAAATATACACCTAATTCAACAAGATATATTAGAAACCAAGGTGAAACAACTAAGGGGTAGATCAATTAAAGAGTATTTGGTTAAATGGAAAGATTTTCCCATAGAAGATTTTTCTTGGGAAAGAGAAAGAATATTGCAAGCAAATGGATATGGATTTCTTGAGGGCAAGAAATTTCTAGTAGGAGAGACTGTAATATCCCCTTCTCATTGACACAGGAGATGAGGGATGTAGTAGTCTATCTACCCCTATAGACTATAGTCCAAGACAAGTAAGGGGAAGGAAATGTAGTTTTGTCACTAAATATATCTAAGGTTATATTATTCAAGTGACTTTGGTAAAATACTAAGGAAAATTAAATTAAAACCCTCTAAAAGTGGGAAAAAATAATCTCAATGACAAATTAGAAAAAGGAGTTATAAAATAAAGAGAATGGTGCACCTCTTAGTATTTTCTATTCTAATTATTCATTTGCACTCTGCAATCTTGAGCTAGACAACTTATGTTTTGAGGTTTTTGAGTAAACAAACCCTAGAAACCAGTAAGGAGGTGAAATATTCCTCTGTTCCTCATTCAAGATTGGCCAAGGAGGTGAGATATCCCTGTCTCACCATTATAGTCCAGTCACAGGTATTCAACAAGCAATATTTGGAGTTTGGTGTACATATATGAAGGTTTTCCACCAGTAGGGTGCATCCTTGGAAGAGAAGAGTATCGATTTTCTTGGAGGAGTTTAGATCTGCAGTATTACACTATTGAAGGTTCATTTCTAGGGTCATAGTGCCCTTTTGCAGAATTAACACCAAGGGCATTTCTCTTGTATTATTTGTTTTGGCTTAGGAAAAAATTTTGAAGGAGGGTGCGACCCCCATTGAGGACACTCATAGATATGAAGGAAACCTTGAAGGTTTTCACTCAAACTTGCATCATATCTACTCTATATCCCATGATATATAGTTTGAGGGTATTTAGGTATCATTTCGAGGCCATTTAATAGGAGGCCTAAATATTGAACATTCCCAGCCAGTCAGGGTCATACTAGTCCAGATTCATCCTTTCAGGGCCATACCATCTCTAGGTCCATCCATTCAAGGTCGTACCAGCACAGATCGGAAGGAATCCATTCAATAAGGGAAAGAAATTAATCTTATAATCATCTTTTTTCAGTGGGTGTAGACCTAGGGTCTTTATATATTCTATATTGTACCAAATCTACAAATCTATGTGTGGAGATCACTTATTCTATCTAAATAAAGGTCATATATGAAGCTTGTTATCTTTGTGTATGTTCTTCCTTCATTATCTTGTGTTCCATACTTGTTGGGATGTCATATATGCAATAAACTTTGAAAAATACTTCAACACCTCTTTCTCTAATAGAAATATGCAAAATAAAACATCAAACATCAAATAGAAACCCTAGTTCCTAGCCAAAATTTGGTTGGGAACATTACAGTGGCTTAGTTGTGAATGAGTAGTGTCTTAGTAAGTTTGGTGTTCAAGATTTATGGGTTAGTGTTCCTTATATAAGGGTTAGTTGGTTAGTGAGTATTATTACAACATATTCATTATCCTGTATAGATGGAAGGTTTTACGCCAAATATATCACCAATTAGAATATACCAACACAACCGGGTACATGAAACATAAAATTATGACAAACAACTAAGTTATCTATAGTGGATTACAATCAAACCATGAAGTTGACTGAACATATGACTATCTAGCACATAGTTCACATGCTCTATGAATTACACATGACTAATCCTTCAATACTTGTGTAAGGTTCTTATATGTCATTGGCATAATAAACTCCACAATCCAACAAGCACCACATTATTTCCATGTAAAATTTCACTATGGAAATGCTTAGTGGATTTGTTTTTTGACAATTATGATGAAGTATTGGGGCTATTAAAGGTACTCACATGGGAATTCACTTTCTTTGGATGACACTTTCCGAGAAAAATTATCAATACAACCATTGTATTTGGGTTAAGAGAGTTTGATGAATGCAAGCCTATGCTAGAAAAGTATAGCATGATATTTTGAGTCCTTTATTGCAATTATTCCATTGTCACACCTAAAAAGTGTTGATTCTCTCATTTGTTTACTTAATATTCCTTTTCATGAGAATATAGTGTCTCCCTAACTAGCTCAAAGAGAGAACATCAAAGAGGAAAGTACCCTATCAATGAGAAATCTTGGAGATCACTTCCTTTCTCACTCATGGTCATATTATTATATAGTGTAATCTTCTATCCAGTTTTGTTAATCCCTTGGTTTCCTTCCTCACAATATGATATATCAAATGTATGTTTTAAAAGAGACAAACACACTTCATCACTTGTGTCTTACAAGAGGAACAATGAGATAATACACATTAATATAATTAGATAGGGATCAAGTTTCACAACACTTCGTGATAAAAAAGAAACTCAAGGGGGGAGAATGTAGTGAAATTAGTAGGGACATATTGAGAATATAATATTCATTCATATATCAAAGTGAGAAAGATGAAAATATATGAGAAAGGGTAGGTTTTATATGTAAATGAATGAAATATGATTCTATATTAGTTGATGACTCACCAAGAGTGACCATTGCATCTAAAAAAATAGAAATTACTATACAAAATATTAAAAAGAAATTAAAATTTTAAGGATAAAAAATATATGGACATAATAATAAAATAAATAAAAAACATTTATTTAGAAAGAAAAATATGAGAGATGTGTTGGGATAAGAGAAAAAAAATTAAAATATATATTGATTTAGAGAGAGACTACACGATTTTTCACTAAGTTGGATATGCCTAAAACCTATGCATCTTGGAATTGTTTTTGTAATGTAAATACATTTGTATAAAAAAAATCATTTTGACATTGATTGAAATATATAGCCCACAACAACATATAAGCTCCAATATATGTTGATCCTTATGCTAATTGGGAAGCCACAAAGAAGTTGTGCTTCCTACAAACATAATTGTTGATTGTTTGAAGCATGAATATTGTTATTTCTTTTGGTTGTTCCATAATGTTGTTTTGTCTTGTGAGTATTGATTTTGAATGGTACAAGAAATGAAATTATCATAAAAAGATAACTTAGGATTAGGTGGAGAATCCTTGAGACTCGTTGTAACTTTTGAGATAAATATTTGTAGTTTGTATAATTTTATTATTTTTTGAAATATGGATTTTGATAAGGAATATGGACTCCCTCTCAGTCAACACATCTCTAAAAGAAAGTACACCATCTCATGAAAATGTAATATCAATGAAATAAAATAAAGTTTGTTAGATTAGTTGCATATTCCATCCCTTCATCTACATGAATTGCAATATTTATCAATTCTTTCATCCTTGGAGCTACATGCATCTACATTATTTGTAGTTTCTTCCATCCTTTGAGATATGTGCACTTAGTTTATTATTTATCTTAGTTAGGTAGTTAGATTGAGTGGACCCTTTGTAAAAGTATAAAAATACCATTGCACAAAAATAAAGCTATGGAATATGTTATAATCTCTTCTATTTCTACATTTTACTGTTTATTTTGGGTTTCTCATTAGATCATCTAGATCACTTCTCTCTCTTAAAATATTATTTATATCTTCGACACCTTATAACTTATTAATTGATATAAAGTCTTCGGATTCAGGCCTACTTTTTTCACACAAAAGGTAAATAGGTTCTTGCTTGGCCTTAATGTCATCATACGTGGAAAGGGTAGGATTTTGACGCCTCAAACCTTAGGAGAGGAGGATCTTATCAGTCGGGGCCAGAGTAGGACTCCAGTGAGATCAACAAGGAAGGTGTCATCTAGTGCACAGCAACATCAGACACCAGCTAGACATACACCAGGATATTGTGGCTTCTAGAGAGGATCCTCTTTCACTACAGCTTGGCGACCAACGCCTCAGTAGCGGACTCCTTACCAAGGACCATCACACCAGCCACAACGTCGATTGTAGTAACAACAGTTTAGGCCTATTCAGAAAAACATATCGGGATTCCAGGCCGGTGGGATGTCAGCTTCTACTTTGGGTACCAGGAGTAGTGGACCGAAGAAGGGGTGTTGGCCATGTGGGGAGTCACACTACTATCACGACTACCCTGTGGAGAGGACAAGAGCATCTGGATCATCCAGACCCACTACCGTGGGAGATTTGGGCAAGGCCCATCAGATCCATGCTGCAGTAAATAACCACCAGACAGAGCACCAGTTGAATGTGCTCAAGACGTCAAGGTATCGTCACTGACTAGACCCTTAGCATTTTGATATATCTTGGTGCTACTGAGAGATTCATTTCTGGTGCAGCACTAAAAAGAATTAAGGTAAAGGAACTCGAACATGATGAGTTTAACATTTTAGAGATGTCTTTGGGAGCCAAACAGAAGGTTGGAGGGAAGGTTACAGGTTGTACCCTTAACATGGGAGAGTTTGTCACCAGGGCCAACCTGTACGTCACTATCTTGGGATCTTATGATATCGTGATCGATATGGAATGGTTGGAATCGCATGATGAGATACTCAACTGTAAGATGAAATGGTTGAGATTGGTCGATGATGAGGGATAGAGACACATGATTGTTGGTTGGAATTAGGGAGTTTCCCTCATGTTCATATCTTCCTTTCCGCTACGAAAGAGCATGTGCAAGGGATGTAAGCTTTATGAAATCCTTGCGTTAAACAAGAAAGGAGTAGCAGAAGGTATAGAACACCTTCCGATGGCGAGAGAGTTTGCAAACGTATTCCTAGAGGAGTTACCTAGGATGCCACCAGAGAGGGAATTGGAATTTACCATAGACCTACAACCGAGGAATGAACTGATAGTGAGAACGCCTTATCAGATGTCAACCCTAGAGTTACAGGAGTGAGAATAAAATTGAAGGAGTTTCTAGACCTGGGACTTATACGTCCAAGTGTGTCACCATGGGGTGAGCCTGTTGTTTTCATAAGAAATAAGGATGGGTCGTGGAGACTCTGCATTGATTGTTGTCAATTGAACAAGGAAATGATCAAGAATCAGTATCCGTTGCTAAGGATCGATGATCTATTTGATCGGATGAAGGGTGCGAGGATGTTTTAAAATATCGACTTGAGATCACGGTATCACCAGTTATGGATCAAGGAGGATGGAATCCCTAATATCTCCATTAAGATGAGGTTGGGAATTATGAGTTTACTATTTTACCGTTTGGACTGACAAAAGCCCTAGGGGTATTTATGAGTTTGATGAATGGCATGTTCCATGAGTACTTGGACAAGTTCATCCAAGTATTCATTGTCGATATTTTGATTTACTCTTAGATGATGGAGGAGCATGACAATCACTTTCACTTGGTACTACATTGTATGCAAGAGAGAAAATTGTATGGGAAATTGTCTAAATGCTCATTTTACCAATCGAAGATTCACTACTTAGGGCATGTCATCTCCGTTGAATGTATCATCGTGGATCCAACAAATTTCAAGGCTATTATGAAATGGCATGCGTTGATGAATGTCCTTGAAGTACATAGCTTCATGGGTTTAGCAGGATACTATCGATACTTCATCAAGGGATTTTTGAAGATAGAAAATCCGATCACGGAATTGCAGAAGAAGAAAAATAAGTTTGTTTGGACTGAGAAATGTGCAAAATCATTTTAGAGATTCAAGGAGTTGTTGACAAAAACACCGAAACTAAAGGTCCCTGACATGGATGTGGACTTCTTGGTATGCATTGACACATACAAGGAAGGCTTAGGAAGAATCTTGATCCAAGACGGTCGAGTGATCGCTTACATCTCAAGGAAGTTGAGAAGGTGTGAGGAGAACTATGCGATGCATGATTTGGAGTTGTTAGCCATTGTATATTCCTTGAGATTTTGGAGACACTACCTTATTGGATGAAAATTTGAACTAAAAATGGACCATTATGGAATACAACACATCTTTACACAAAGAGCCCTAAATGTGAGACAACGACGTTGGCTGGAATTGCTGAGAGAGTACGATTTTGATATTACTTACATAAAGGGAACAATGAACATAGTGGTTGATGTGTTCAGTTGGAGATCGCACATATTTTCGATGATGCCTCTTCAGACAAATCTATGTGAAGCAATTCTAACTTTACAGTGTGAAGATGATTGGTACAGAGAGGTCAAGGATTTTATCATACAAAACACCCGTTGGATGACAATGGATTATTGAGATATAAAAATCAAATTTGCGTACCACCGAACGACCAGTTGAGGAGCTTGATCTTAAATGAGGCTCATAGAGCAGTGTACATGGCTCATCTGAGAGTCATGAAGATGAGGGAAGAACTTAATCCCTTATTCTTATGGAAAGGAATGAAGGAAGCCATAGTCAACTACATGGCTAGACGTCTAGAATGTCAGTAGGTGAAGTTCAAACATAAACATCCAGCAGGATTACTATAGCCACACGTTATTTCAGAATCGAAATGGGAGGTCATTTCAATGGATTTCATTGGTGGATTTCCACTGACAGCAAGGAGACATGAATAGATTGTTTTGGTAGTAGACAATCTGACAAAGAGTGCTCATTTTATTCCTGTGTGTACGTCGTATCAAAAAATTGACATAGCTAGAGTTTTCATCAATGAGATTGTGAGTCTACATGGTGCACCTGAGAGGATTATATCTGATCAAGGATCGATGTTTGTAGGACGATTTTGGACTAGTTTCCAAGAGGCCTTGAGAACCCAAACTAACTTTAGGATTTCATATCACCCAGAGATAGATGGGCGGACTGAACAAACAAACCAAATCTTGGAAGACATGTTGCGCATGTATGTGATGGACCAACATAAGAGTTGGGAAGAATTCTTTCCACTGGTAGAATTTTCATATAACAACAATTACCAAAGCACCATCAAGATGGCGCCTTTTGAGTTCATTTATGGGAGACCGTGTTAGACGACGTTGATTTGGGATCAACTTGAGGATAGGGTCCTAGTGGGACTGGAAGTGATCCAATAAATGGAAGATCAAATGAAAACAATAATACAAAGGATCAAAGAAGCGTAGGATCAACATAAGAGTTATTCCGATGTGCACCATGTCGACCGTAGTTACGAAGCTGGTGATCAAGTTTTCTTGCAGGTGAAACCGCATAAGAGTTTGATCAAGTTTGGAAAGTGTTCCAAACTCTCTCCTAGGTTCGTGGGACCTTTCGATATTGTGTAGAAGAAGGGGCCCGTGGCCTATCGACTAGCCTTGCCTAATTCTTTGAGGCGTATGCATGATGTTTTTCATGTATCTATTTTGAGACATTATATTAGTGATCCTACACATGCTATTGACATGAGTTCATTGTAGGTGTCTGACGAGGCAACGCTCACCACTGAGTCGATCCGCATCCTTGATCATTGCATTTGACAACTATGACATTGAATAATAAATCAGGTCAAGGTCTAGTGGGACAACTATAGTCGACACTCAACGACCTGGGAGGATGCATATGATATGTGGCAACAGTTTCCATTTTTGTTTGATAGATAGACTTATGATACTGTGATACATATTGTTTTGACACTTACATATCGTGAAACTTCGCTATGAATTTTAGACCAAGACGGGGTGTATGTAACATCCCTCTATTGCACGCACTGAGTGAACTTATTATTTGAGGACAGTTGCTTGCAAGTGATCCGAATTATTAAACTATTGGTCGTTTGATTATGATTATGAGGCATTATGGATATGGTGATATGTTATTTTTTTGTATTGACATAGACAAGTTTTATTGATTGGGTTCTCCTAAGTGTGTAGGATATTGGACCTTGAGGATGCAGAGGCATCGATGAAACCTCTTGGACTTTGGATCAAGTCAGGGAGTGGACTGTTGGGTTGATTATCGTTGATGTGACATATGTACATATGATTAGATTCTACGATGATTGATTATGTTGTTGACATGATCCGTTGATGATGCAGGTTTATAATAGCTTTCTAACCAGACTCACATGTGGAGTAGAGGGGTCACGCATGACAACCAGAGACTTTGAGGGAGAGGTGTGGACAACAACCCTGCCAGAGGCTACTAGCACTCCCATCGTGGCTTGAACTATTGTTTATTGTTTACCTAGTTTGAGAATACCCACAATGTCATGAGGGAAGACTATGATAGTCTCTCACGATGATTCTAAGGGACACACAATAAGGCAGGGGCCTTATTCCTTAGAGGCCCTTAGTCTCCCATAAGATCACCTAGCGGAGTATTGACTCTAGGGGTTTTTGATGTCTACCAAGTCATTCAAGAGGTGAGTGGAAACCTTTGAGCACATAGTGTGTCCTGAAGGGCACGTCACGCAAGGAAAATAGAAAGAGGTAAGTGGCACCCTTGGAGCATATAGGGCATCCTGAAGGGAACGTCACGCAAGGAAAATGGAAAGAGGAAAGTGGCACCCTTGGAGAACCTTGTGCATCCTGAAGGGACCGTCACAATTTTAACTAGTAAGTGAATAAACCTAACCGACCTTAAAATGAATGATGTGACAAGAAATATTTAAAACCATTTTTTTTCCCTAATAAAAATGTCGCCTAGCCTAGTGAATTTACGACCTAGGTCTAATTAGAACATGTGGTAAATAATAATAATAATAATAAATGAACATGTAACAAGAAGGGGGTAAGAAATTCAATTAATTTATTAAAATGAAATTATATTGGGGGATTAAAATTTTAAAAAGGAAATGATTGTTTTATCTACATATGCTAATTTAATTTTTAATTAAATAGAAAAAGGATTAAATGGTTGTTTTTCTACACTTGCTAATTTGTGTTTTAGTTTAAAAAGGGAAAATAGGTAAACTTAAAAGAAATAGGAAACTAAAGGAAAATGGGGAAACATAAACAACAAGGGAAACATAAAGAAAAAGATGAATGTCTAACTTAGTAAGGAATCTTGCCTTGGGAACTTTCTATTTTTGATCTCAACTAGGAATTTAGTAAGACGTAAGTCATTTAAGATTTGTAAGGGAATATTGAGACACCAAGGAGCATTTTTAGGAATTCTTTTAGGTGGGTGAGGGAAATACGAATAATTAAATAATTAATGAAATTAATTTTCTGGTGCAACTAGGGGAATGGGTGAGATGTGTAGGAGGGAGGGTTTTTCTGATTAATTTAATGAAAAATAAATTAAATGAGAATTTGGGAAATAAATCACTTAAAAAATCTATAAAAATTGTGGAGGAGGACTATGGATCTCATCTTTTATGCGTAATGTTACATTGTTGAATTTTTGTCTTGACTAAACTTATCTTGTGGGAGTTGGGATACCCAGCTCAGGTAACGAGTGGTATCTCGACCTTACGAGGTGAGATGGGTGCTAGTTGTTCTCTGGTATAGTGTGCATGGCCCTTTTGCGGCTCGGAGGGCTCATGGGGAAGAATCATACCTCTAGCGTTGGCTGGGAGGTACCGGTGAGGTCACATCGATCGGCAAGCAGAAGATGGATGGAGTGTGTGTGGGACAAAAACTAGTGAGCAGTCACGTTTGGCTAAGGTACACCGGTTTAATTATTACTTGCAATGCAATTAAATTAATACATGTTATTTCTCTGTGCTCGGTTTAAGATTTCATTTCCATGTGTTGTCTTGTACCTTCTTACCTATGGTATTGTAATCCCCTTGCTTTTTGTTTTTTGAATGGATTTCCCTTGGCGAGCCTATCTCCTGATTTCATTAACTTATCTGTGTGAGTTTTATTGGTTATTATGAAGAGATTATTCTTTATCTTCCACCCTTATCCCTAGGTCATCAGTCCATGCCTCAGCAGTTAATCAGGAGCCAAATCGAAGGTTGTCACTTCGATGCTTAAATAGCTATAGATTCTAATGCCCTTCTTTTATGTGCATAGATTATGAGAGAAGGATAATTTTTCCCAATTGTCTACCCCTTACTTATCCCTGCATTTATCTGATTCATGGTTGAATGATTTTCCTTTCTCCTTCTTGTGATTCAGTATCTCTTCTTATTGTTTATCATTTCTCTCTGCGAACAACTTAATACTCTATGTTTTTAATATCACCTCTGCATTTTTGGATGACATTTTATTCTGTGTGATTTTAATGACAATTCCCATCTTCTTGATTGGTAAATTATCGACGTTATTAAATATGAATGAGAACATTTTATTTTATATATGGTCTGTGTTTTTTTTTTCACTTGAATGATAGTAAAGTTATACCTTGAATTACCACGAACATTTTAACTTGAACGCCTGAGTTTTTTTTATACTTGAACAACAACAAATTTTTACTTGAATGCCTTTGTTTTTACTCTGTAATTGGGGAGGGGGGGTGTTTACTGTGTAAAGTACAATGATTTCATTGTGCAAATGGTGGTGATTTTTTTGTGTATATGGTAGCGTATTTAATGTGTGAAGGCGGTAGTGTTTTTAAAGTGCAATGGTGGTGTGTTTATTATGTGTATTGTAACATATTTAATGTGTAAAGGAGGCAACATTTTTACAGTGAAATGGGGTGTGTTTATTCTATGTATTGTAGTGGTGTTTTTGTTGCATAATGGGGGCATATTTACTGTGTAAAGGGGTAGCATTTTACTGTGCATTTGGTGGTGTTCCTATTGTGTGACTAGAAGCATTTTAATGATAACAATTTACCATTTTACTTGACTGCGAATTACACTTTGTAAAGTCAACGATTACCCTTTTTCTATTGACTTCATTGGGACAATTTTTAATGTTTGACAGTAAATTTTGGTCAGTGTTTTTTTGATATGTATTAAAACAACAATTTCATATATTTAATAGATTTTACCAACAAAGTTTACTACAAATTTAACAGGTTTTTACTGCGAATTTATTAGATTCATACTGCGAAGCTAATAGAATTATACCAACGATATAATTTACACCATAACAACGATTATATATATTGGATGACAAAGATATACTTTTTTTAGTTGTGTATTTGTATAGCGATATAGTGTATTGTTGCATGTTTGTATAACATTATGTTCGTATAAAAGTTATATTTAAAAGACAACCGAAAATTTTAGAGGACAACGATATCATACCTTTTGATTAGACAACTTTATTACCTAGACCACAAATTGTTTTTTGCATTTTTTACTATTTATTGGTGGGATGAATTTATTGCATTGTATGATTCTCTAATAGACAACGATTAATTGCATTACTACTGTGTATGATAGAAAATGAATGCAGGCATGTATGATAGCAATTTTTATTATTATAGCGCACCGTTATAGCAATTTTTGATAAGTGGTTACTTAAGTCTTATGGAGTTAAATTTTCCTTCAATGTAATTCTCCGACTATTTTTACTTAGCGATTTAGTGATATTTATTGACAACGTTTCATACCTAAGGCATTCTAGTGATATAATAATAACAATGTACAGTGTGGTTATTGTTTCATTTTTATTTATTTTCTTTATGTGTATTTCCTTGTTGGACAATTAGCATTTCCTTTATGTAATCCCTTTGCTAGACAACGATCTCACACCAATTGCAATATAGTTAGTCAACATTTGTTTTCTATGTAATTCCTTTATGTGTGATTCCCTTGTTAGACAGTCAATGTTTTTATATGTAATACCTTAATTAAACAACGTGGGTAAATGTAGACAACAATTCATCATGATGTTAGATAGTGATTGGGTGTTATTTAGACAATGATGTTGTAATATATCACAATGATATGGTTGATTGACAACCACAACATTCCCAACTTATTCACAACAGTTACCCCAAAATCAACGAGATATTGGATTGATAAGTCACAACAATTTCAAATGTATTCGATATAGTGTGATGCGAATAATCTGTAATTTTTGTTGCACTAAAATAATTATATTTGATGTATAGTTCCAGTTTTAAAAGATAGCAATTTCATAAGATAGTGATCTAGTTTCATTTTTAAATAGAGATATAAGACAATGAATTCATAATAGTTCCAGTTCCACAAGATAATGAATTCAATTTTAAAGGAAAGCAATTTATACTTATCTAACATTGGGAATTGGAATATAGTTGCAAATAACTATTTGTTTTAATAATAACGATTTAATACGTACATATTGATTTTGTTGCACAAGAAAATTATTATGTTGTATGAATGTCATAGTCGTCTTGTTGAATTGTCGATTGGGTGTTATCGTTAGTGGTTAGGTGTTTAGATAGTTAATTTGATCTCGTAGTGCATTTAATTTATCTTGTGTTAAGGGTCCATTTATGTTGTTGCGCCATGGTTGTTGTCATGCCCATCTCATGGTGACAACATGATTCCTGATGAGGAGATCATCGCGGACCCTAATGGATAGAAGCAAATGATAACCTGACCAGAGTGAGTGCTTCTCGATGTGGGCGTTGTTCATTGTAATTGATGTTGGGGCTTGGTTTTTAACACCTTAACGCATTCGTTTTGTGCATCGTAGAGGTATCCAACTACTGGTCGTCATGTTGTTGTGTCGGGATTGTGGATGTTGTCCTTTAGCTTGTAGGCGTTCTCGTGGTTGTGTCAGGCCAGTAGCCATTTCTATCTGTCTTTGATTTTTGCATGTTTCGCTGAGTTGCTTGATGTGCTAGTGTGTTGATTCGTTGTTGTCTGTAGCCTGAACTACATGTGTGGTGTTCATCATCAGGTTGTGTGGTTTAACTATTGTCGTCGTTGCCTTCCTGCCTAAAAAAAAAAAATGCACTTTTTTCTTCACTTGTAGACGTAACAATTGGGGATGTTACACAAGTGGTATTTAGAAAAAAAATATCAACAAGAATATTTGAATGTGAACCTTAAGTAAAACAATTTTATATTAACATTATACACAGAGAAATGTAAAGTAATTGAAAGTAAAAAAATTCTTATTGAGGGAGATGTGTAATTCTTTCCATGCTCACACAGAATTAACAAGTCATTAAAGAAAAATAATAACAAAAGAATATTTTCAATGTGAGCCAAAAATAAAATATTTTAATGACCACCTTAAGTAAAATAATTTTATACTAGAGTTACACACAAAGTGATTGAAGTAAAAAAATATCATTTTGCTAATAGATATTATATGTAAGTGTTATATGTATTACGTACAACACACATGTTATAAGTAATGCATATAGCACACATGTTATATGTAATACATATAACACATGTGTTACATGTAATACATATAACATTATATGTAATAATTATATGTAATAATTATATGTAATATGTAATACATATATGTAATACTTGTGTTATATGTTACATATATGTAACATTATAACATTATATGTAATATATATAACATGTGTGTTAT
>ML776888.1:171182-219684 GCA_009831015.1 Picea engelmannii
TTTACAGAACTTAGTTGATTAGTAACCGTATTAAATTCATTTAAATGATCTGCAACAGACCCACCTTCCGACATCTTCATATTAAATAATATCTTCATTAGAAATACCTTATTGGACACCGAGGGTTTTTCATACAATTTGGCAAACGCGTCCATCAAACCCTTCGTTGTATTTTCTTTCAAGATATTGAAATCCATCAATGCTGCCAAGCTCAACAGTATCGTTCCTAAAGACTTTCTGTCAAGAATCTCCCATTCTTCGTCCTTCATGGCCGTCGACTTCTTTTCAAATCCACTCAATGGTAGGAATAGATCCTTCTGATATAAATAATCTTCCATCTGCATCTTCCATAACTGGTAGTTTTGGTCGTGAAATTTTTTGACCTTAAACTTTCCATCTTCTGACATTGCTCCCACTCGAACCAGGAACCCTCTTCTCCTACGAGTTACCTTACGCTCTGATACCAGTTGTTAGAAAAATAGGACCGCAGAGCAATAAAATAAAACAAATGCGGAAACAAAACACAGAAGATACACAATACAAGAGAGACACAGATTTACGTGGTTCACCCAGTGTGGGCTACGTCCACCAGAGAAATTGCCAGGTCCTTTCTTTATTATTATCCAGCAAAATGAAGGGATACAACCTATAGAAAAACCCATTGTAACTTCCTCTTCTTTCTCTCACAGTCTTCTCTCTCATAATACAATACTCGCCAACAAACATAGCCACAATACAGTTCCCTCATAAAAGAGGGTTGCCTTCTAGGGAAAAAAAAAACCCTAACATAATCTCTATCATTAGATCTGTGACCTTATAATGAACGGTCCAGATTTACAATGAAATTACAATATACTTTTACAAGGCAATTTTTTCTTCAGGGGCTTTTCCCCCGAATCCCCGCTGGGGGCCCGCTTGCCCCACAGAGGGGGTACGGCCCCTCTGCACTCCCCCGCATGGAAGAGTGTACATACTTCTGGGGTGTAAATACTTCATGGGGTATAAACATGGCTAAAAGTAAAAGACCTCTAAATCAGGAAGATAATTAGGCTCCACAACCAACACAAACAACTTAATAGTATTCCTCTGGGATCTTTCCAATACATTGAATTGTCTAAGACGTAGAACTTAACCACTTTAAGCTTGAGGAATCTTTCCTTAGTCTTAATCACGCCTTGATGGGCCTGAAGATTCTCCAATACATATATGATGTCTGCATACCATGGCGAATCAATAAAATGTTGAGGCACTTGCGCAATTGTTTCTTCTTGAGGGCATTCCGACCGATTGACAATGAAGTTCATTCCTACAACATCATAGTCTGACTGTGCCATCAACTTTGCGAGGCCCTGACCTTTGACCAACTTTGTAGTCTTGATCTCAATATCATATTCTAACATGGCTTCTATCCACTTTCCTCTCCTTCCTTCTGGGTGAGTCTGAGTTGGGATGTCCTTTACTGAACTGTTGGGCACATAGGCAATGACATGGGAGTGCAATATGTATGTCCTAAATTCCTTCAAAGATTTAACTAAGGCATACGCCTGCTTTTCCATAATATCATACCTTAGGGGAGCGTCGTGCAATGTACAGCTGAAGTAGGTTATGGGTTTCTCGAAATCTTGTTCGTCCTTCTGCAATAGTACGTCGACAATAGTGTGTTCCAAGGCAAATGAAAAAAGGAGGAAATATTTCGTAAAGTATGGGTTGTCTAGCACCAGGGCTTTAGTCAGAGCCACTTTGATATATTCGAAAGACTTCTTGGCTTCTAGGTTCCACTTAATCCCATTTCCCTTCCTGCGCATGCAGGTTATATGTTTTATGATTTCTGCCAGGTTTGGGATGAATCTCCTCAAAAATTTCACCTTGCCCAGGAAACATTGTACCTCCCTTTTACTGTAGGGGGTTCCGATATTCAAAATCCCTTAAACCCTATCGGGGTCTATTTTAATTCATTCTTTGGAAATGATGTGCCCCAAAAGATTTCCTTCCTCCACCGTGAAATGAGATTTCTTTGGGTTCAGTGATATGCAGAACTTTCTGAACTTCTGGAAAACTCTCTTCAGGTGATCAAGATGTTTTTTTTCAGAGGCAGAATACATTGTGATGTCATCTAGATAAATCACGATGAATTTATCCTTCTCATGAAAAAACAGGATTTCCATTTCCCTCTAAAAGGTGGAACCAACATTCATTAGGCCGAATGACATCTTAGCATACATGAATGTTCCCCACAGAGTGGTGAAGGTCGTCTTCTCTCTGTCATCCGGGTGGACCATGATTTAGTTATATCCTGAGAAACCATCCAGCATGGAAATATTTTGAGATCCCACTACCTTTTGCAAGATGTAGTCCATTTTGGGAAGGGGGTAGTGGTCTTTGAGAGACACCTTATTTAAATTTATTACAGGTGCTAGGTTAGCTACCCACTTCGAGAATCTTAAGGAAACAATAATTTTGGCATCAAAAATATTCTTTACCTCTTTCTCGATCAAAGACAGGAACAGGGGATTTATCCGTCTCAAATTATGTTTGAAAGCCTTCTGATCTTCCTTGAGAGGTATAACATGTTGGATCACCTTCGTGTCATAAATTTTCAGATTGTTGTAGCTCCACGCAAAGACGTCCGAGAAATCCTTCATGAGATTTATGTAATCCTGCTTAACCTCTGGAATGAGTGTCTTTGATAATTTTACCATCTTTGGATGTGCCTTAGTCCTGATGTTGTAGTCTTCCACGTCTTCTTCACTTGTGACGATCTTGGGGCTCTTAGCCACATCATTTTCATCAAACAACGTTTCTAGCGGCACCAACCCCTTTGGAATAATATTGTTCTTCAATTTTATTATATCCCTTCCCATGATTTGGTTTTGGAAAGGGTTGTCATTACTGCACGCATCTGCACCCTCATCTTCGTCGTTGTAGTATTCCTCATTGATGTTTTTGTTAGCAAACTCATCACTCATAAGGAGGAATCTTTCCACCTGTTTGTCATCATCAAACACTTGCCAGTGTTTTATGTTTTCAGGTACTATTGGCCTATGCTTGACCTCGATTTCATATATTTTATCTGGAAGAATAGGAATCTTGAAAATCAAGGCGGAGGTGTCCAGCGCGTCGGCGATCTAATTTTGTTCTCTGGGGATAGTAGTCGGGTCATACTCCAAAAATCCTTCAAGAAGGTCCAAAGCTAGATTTTTTTCCGCCTGCAATCTGGGGTGTTTGGTATGATACACACCCTTCACCTGATTTATGATTATCTCAAAATCTCCGCACACTACTATCCTCTGCACGCCTAGTTCTTTCAAAACTTGTAAGCCCAATATTAGCGCTTCATACTCAGCCATGTTGTTAGTGCATTTAAATGCGAGCTTCTATGAACACAATTTTTTATTTCTTTAGGGGGGGTTCACCTATATACCAACCCCATATCCTTCTCAGATGACTTCACTATCAAAACTCATGTTCCACACCCCATTTTCCATGCAGTCTTCTTGGTCGGCACACTTTATTTTTTCTTGCGCAGTTTTTTCGCCAGTTATTGTGATGGTCGTTGATCATTCTTCTTCGAAGCTAAAGTCATTGTAGAATATAGATGAACCCTCTTCAGTGTCAATAGAGTATATAGGATGATTGTGGGGCTACGTATTACTACTTACCATGTATTTCAACAACACTTCTCTATAGATCCTTCTGTCATGGCCAAAAACAGGGATAATGGTGTACGTCATATCCATCTGCAATGTGCCCTTCAACTTTGCATCCCACAATCTTGAGAGAAGCATTCCGAACTTCGGGGGTATGTTTGTGAATACTACATCCATGACCATGTTCTTGGAGTGTATTCGAGCCAACGATACAACCAGGTCTTTGATAATACCCAAACATTTGACATTCCTCGAATCAAAAGAGAAAAGCTCCTTATATGGCCTACTGACTTATAAACCCAACTCATCCATGATCACCTTTGGCATGAGATTCTGTGATGCACCAGCATCAAGCATGGTGTTATGTAGGGTCAGATCATGGATCCTCAGACTCACATAGAAAGGGGGGACATCTTCATCATCACTTGTCTCTTTGACGCGTGGACCAAACAAGATGGAAGGGTGGTCATCTCGAATGTTTAGAGTATCTGGGGTCCCTTCCATTTTCATCATTTTAATGATTTTTTTCGGATGCTCACCCTTTATAATAAGCTCATTGAAAGGGATGGATATTTTTATATTGGCCATTTCATGTTCAAAATTCAAAGGGGAACATGTTTTTTCTACCTCTTTTCTGCTCGTCTCCCGGCCTGCCTCCGGGGCTTTCTTGGGGAATTCCTCCATCGAATTCACCTTCTTAGCTGCATTCTTGGCTGCATTTTTCGGTCTCAGTTGGTTCATGGAAGGTGTTTCCATTATAGGATTCTTTACGGAGTTTGTTTTTTGCGGCTCGGTAGGTACATCTTTGCTTCGAAGGTTGTACTTTTTCTGGAACTGCATGATAGAATTTTGATAACATTTCCTGAATTCTTCCATCTCCCAAGATAGTGCATCGTCTATTTCAAGTATCATATGATAGTCAGTTTCCAGTGAAATGTCTTCATTTTGGATCATATATCGATCATGCTCACTCTTTGTCAAGAACACGTACGGGTTTTTGTCATCACAACAATGCATCTAGTCGTCGAAAGTCTAGTCAAATTAGTCATCTTCGTAGTTGTTCTGGAAAGGAGGTCTTGTTTGCTGGTCACCTGTGTCCCACTACTTTATTTGAGGAATCTGACCCCTCCGAAGATTATGATTTCTGGGATGTGGGTCATTTTTTTCTCGCGCAGGAGGCATGTTTCCCACAGAAATTCTCTCCATCAACTTTTCCATGGTCTTCATCATCATGTGAAATTTTTCGTCTGAGGACCGTGAGGTCGATGACTGTGGGTCTCCCTGGGGTGTCTTGTTGCCCCGATTGAACTTCAGTTTGATTTTCTCTGATTCCATCATGTTCACTTCAACCTTGAAAGCATTACTCATTATGGCATCTAAACTCATTGATATTTTTTCTCTTAGCAATAGAGAAAAGTCACTATTGAAGGAATCTGCGTACCGCAACTACGCAACACTGGGAGGGGGATTTACTTACACAGGGATGGAGTTTTACACCTTCAAGAAACGAGCTGAGAATTCCTACACCGTCTCCTTCGGTGCTTTCTTCATATTATTGTATTATGTTAGTAGCTACAAAGGGTTTTTCTTATTCCCCCATTTATTTAGGAAAGACCTTTCGAATCCTATGAAGTTGCATATGCTCATGGTAGGGAGGTATTTGAGCCACTTTATTACATCTCCCAAAAGGATTTGTGCAAAAAGACTCATTTTTTCATCTGCGTAGTCTACCTCCTCCAGGTCGACAAAGTTGTTAAACCAGTCTAGGTGCCTCTCGGCGGAAACATTTCCCTCAGCATCATAGAGTCTGACTCTTTGGTTATAATTCTGAAGCAAGTCATGTAACTAGGCCTACAGGATGGGGGAGAAAATATGGCAGCCATAGCCCTAGGCAGATTCAGATTTTGTGGGATATTATTTGTCACTAGGGCTTGGAAATTGTTCGGGTCAAAACAGTCTTTTCCAAACTGGTTTCTGACTTAGACCTCAACAATTTTTTCTCGAAAAGTGCATCAAAATCAAGGTCATCAATGCTCTGTGCATCATCTTTGGTAAAGGACATAATTTTATCTAGGAAATCAAATGGGTCTGGCGCCTTCTTTCTAGCCTTGCACAGAATCTTCTCAGGGTTGCACATAGGCTCAAAGCGGTTTGGGTTAGGATTCACTCTGGTGTAAAAATTCTTTGGACCTAGGTTTCCTGAGTAGTGCTACTTAGGGCTACTATTGTTTTTGGACTGGAGTCACCAGGGTAAAGGTTTCATTTAGTATGTGTGTTTGTCCATCTATTACCCTCAGGGGTCAAACTGCAACGTTTTTTGTTCTCCTGGGGAAAATATTTTCAACTTCGTCCCCGACAACAACACCAAAATGTTAGTACTCTGTAAATCTATTTGGTTGATAAACAAACAATAAAGGTAAAATTTTCAACCAACTTTGAGACTCGAAACTAGCCTTTCGAATCTGGAGAGGGCTCTCTTGGAAATGGCATGGTCTCTGTGCAAGATATGACTTTTAAAACAATGGCTAGATTTAACACCTATGATAAAGTGGGTTCTAGTTATATTGGCGTAGAAAAGTAAGAATTGGGCTATGGGGTCGATCTGAGGAAAGATGGGACAAATGAATTAGTGATTGGATTTGAGAGGATAAGGCTAGGTGAAGAACAACCTTCAGTGTAAACCATAATGTGTGGCGGGAGAAAACAAAGGAAGCAACTCAAGAGCATCGTTGTGGTCAAATTCAGAGTTAGCTTGAGAGGAAAACGTTTTGTCTAAGTGGCATGAACAAGGGGTGAAGTAAAAGGAATCCGCAAGTTCGATAATTAGTTCTAAAATAGACAGAAAAAGATATGGAATAAAGATAACAGGAAAGCACATACGCAAATAAAGAAGCACAATACATCCAACTATCACAACTAGCATATTTTCATCAAATTACAAGACCTTTGCGTTAAATTCCGATCAAAACTTCATATTACATACAATAGCTATTGTCTACCAAATTTTCCAACCAACCTATCTTACATCGAAAAGATGAAATATATAAACGAGGGTGTCACTTGGGCTACCCTCTTTCTAACTATTAACCCTAAACTAGAAAAAACGTGCCACATGCGCCAGAGACTCTTCGCATGGTACTATCCGAAAATAGCCAATAATCATGCATGTCCACTAACGACTATCTTCAGGTTCTCCACAGGGTCTGATCATAGATCAGAATCCGATGTGGGGGGAAATGTGTCACTGTATCTCTTGATCAGGTATCTTAGTGAACAAGTGTCTGTTAAAAGCTTGTTGTTTGTAATATTGGCTTCGCCTTCTGTTATGCACCCATTTGTTGGAGAATTGTTCGTAGTAAATAGTTGTTTGATTCTCACGACTGTTATCAAAATGGTAGGATAATTTATAGGACACGTACCACTCAAAACTATCGTGAATAAAATTCCACTCGTTAAACTTTCTCTTTTTCTGCACTGGCAAGAGCCACGCATATTTCCTTTTCGACAGCCTCCCATTTTTTGGGATGCTCCATACGCCTTTGTTCTACTAACCTTTGTGCCTCATGCAGCTGGAAAATAACATCATGTGCCTCTCTAAGCTACATTTTCAACCATGCCACATTTCCTTCATGACTCTGTGCAGTTGACGCTTCCGTGGTCTTTGTCGTTAGTTGTTTCCTTAATTCCCTATTTTCCTGATAGAGCTCAGCGATAGAAATCTTTTATTGTTTCAGCTGCTGAGATGGTGCTTCCTCATTTTCTCTCATGACATCTGATCTCCTTTCTCTATTCCTTCCTTCACAGCTCTATTTCCCAGCAGGTTCTAGACGGATGGCACATCTGAGTAGTTCTTCGGTTGTCAATCCGACGCACGATCCTTATGCAACTTGAACTCCCATGATCTCTTTGTTTTTCCTCAGCCTACTCCTCCTCCGAGGTGGTTGTTTTTGGGAGGAGGGGGCTCTTACAATCTCCATTTCCTGTACAAAATTCTCTTCTTCGACTGCTTCGCGATTTGATATGGTCTTCTCTGTAGGTAAGAGGAAAGTTTCTTTCGCGTCTTTGGGGATGCCTGTCATCGGTGAGAATGCATCCCAGTCCTTTTTGGTCTTGGATATTTTAGTTATACTACCCCATGCACCCTTCCCTATGCTCTGAGAGGTCGCCATGGTGTGACCGAGGAGTATCATGCGCGTAGTGAATTCAACAAATGCACAGGAGGGAAAGTTTTTTAACAAGCCAGACTGGTAATGAGAAAAACAAATAACATTCGGGGTTTGTTCCATGACTGTGGAGAATGATGAGAATACGAGATTTATAATGGATCGACCAGGAGAAATAAATCATACCAAAGGATGATGAATTTATGGCGACGATATGTCACAAATCGAGTTGCATGTTTCCCATGGAAAATCCTCGCGTGCAGGATGCAGGTGGTAAGGCTTGTTGAACATGCCTAATACGAATGTTGTGATTTTTCATTCTCTCATCCTTTATTATGAATCGATAATAACTAATGTACTTTCTGAAACGACCTTTATTAACCACTTGACTCGAGAAAGGCACGTAGAAAATGAATTCTTAATGGGATTGGACCTTTTGGGAAAATACATGCTCGTACCACATATACAATTTCTGACTTTAACACCCTTTCCCATTTGCAAGGGCCAATCGACCATTTGTTGACTTCAACCTCACGATGCTACATACCTGACTTCACATGTTTGGGTGCATGGGTCATAACGTGACTCAAAGACGACTCTAAATGGAAAGAAAAATGGAGACGCTAACATATTCAATTCCATCAAGTTGATGGATGTGTAATTGTTTTTTTCTTTTCGAACATTATGTATTTCAAATTATTATTTATCTCTGTTACTACAAGCCACACTTTCTCTACATATTTTTCATCAAAATTTGATAATTCTAGCTCTACCCTCATTGAATTTTAGCATGATGATTAGTAATCCATTCGTGGATCTACTAAATTGGACTAGTTATATTTGTGTTTGGTCTATTTGTTGATTATTGGATGAGCTTTAAAGCACATTCATGCCTTGTTTCATATCTTTCTTCAATTCATCCATTCTTGTAATGATATCTAGCCAAAAATTATGTGTTTATTTCTTGCTTTATCTTTTCATGTTTCTTTGTAATCTTTTTCTTCATATTTTCTATATTTTGGGGTTACTCCAAAGGTGTTTTGACCTTTCTAGGAGAGAGAGAACTAGGTATTTTAACCCTTTGGTGATGCTTCAATGACAAATTGATGGCTTAGTTTTAGTGGTTGTTTGACCTTAGTATTGGCATGGAATAGGTACCTAAGAGGTCGTTACCTTGATTACCATGCTAACTAACCCATTGGGTGCACATAATGGGGGAGTTAGTTGCTCAATCATGGAGGTACCAACCTAGGAAGAGGATCATTCAACACTTGGAAGAGGGAAATTATCCCTTGGATCTTGGGACCATGTGAAACACACCATATAAGTTAGACAATTGACTTGAGGATTCTTGGGTTGAGGATCATACTTCTTGGAGGTTGGTGGTGGAATAGGACACATATGTTGAGGTAGAGAATTGGAGCTTTGTGACCACTTTAACATACTTGACAGTAGCATTGGGCACATGAGAGGGCATGTAGGATGTTGTTATAGGAGGAGTGTCATGTATGAGGACACTTGGATAGAATACCACCATGGAAGAGGGAGCGTTGGAATAACATATTGTTGGAGAGTGAAACATATTTGAGGATGGAAATTGATCTAAAGATTATATGGAGGGTGTTTCACTTTTGGGATTGGATAAACCATAGTTTCACACATCTTAATCCTTGTATATAGAGTGCTCCATGTGGGGTTACCTTGTTGGTTACTAGTATATAAACATGGCCTTATTTTATCTTAGCCTCCTTCACTTTCTTTTGAATATAAAGGAGGACAAATTTTCTATTGATTGATTATCATAATTTTGCTCTTCTTTATACTTATCTTGGAGATATTAGGGCGAATGAGGAATATCTAAGAGCTATATCTGAGGGTTCATGAGGAAACCCTAGGAGAAGATAAGGATAAAGAGAGATATCTTGGATGTTCATTAAGATATTTCTCTTATGTTATTCTAGGATTTACTCTTGTTATTCTAGTGTTTGTTATATACAAAACCATATAGAAGAAAATTTTCATTGAAGATAATGATTGTTCTTATGGATCTTGTTGTAGACTATAGATTCTACCTGAGTGGAAGGCATGGGGAATGGAGAGAATTCTTGGCATTATTTTTGGATCCTTGTTATTTTAGGATGAAAGGGTAGGGAAATATCATGGAGTTATTTTATTATTTATGTTTTTTGGAGGTCTTGGTGATTGTGATGATGAAATAGTGGAAGACCTAAGGTTTGAGGATTCAACCCCTAAGATGGGTGTGTGGATATCATGGCTAGCACTAGCTTTGTATTTCCACATATTTATGTGATGTAAAATAGATAGGGTTTTAAAAATCTAAGGAATAAAATTGTACTAGTGTTAAGAGCTTGTGGGATAGAAGCTTGTTTCTATTCATTTCTTTCAAAGGTAGATAGTTACAAAGAGAGGAAAGGAGAACTCGTATTTTTTTTAATCCATTGTTTATGGACTTTGATGAAAGGTCCATAATCAAGGAGAAAATCACAAAATAATTCATTTTAGGAGTTCAAGGATGAAAGGAAGAAAACATAAAAAGCGTATCATGTGAAAAGGGTATTTGGTGTATTTGGGGTTTATATGTATTTGGGAAGTAAAAAGGGTATCATGTAAAAATAGGGGATATATAGTAACAATATGTTTTTTTATATTGAAAACATATATTGGTATGGGGGTTCAACAAAAGGATTTTTGGATGTATTTATCAATATCTAGTGAAATTAGAGGTATTATTTAGTATCCCATGAACTCATGTCGTATGTCATAGGTTCACTAAGTGGAGAACCTGTGAGAATGGATAATCATATCCATAACACCAATAAAAGAAAATGAACTATAGAATTCTATAGATGATAGGTTTCCAATTGTTACACAATTTCACTCCATCATCCTTATTCAAAGTGCTACTAGGTTTTTCAATTTAAATTGCTTCCTTGATTCAACATTTGATAAGGTGATCAGTTTTGGCTACAAATTTAGTATATTCAATATTAATGTAGTGCATAGTGTTATATGAAATTGTTGCAAGGGCCAACCTCTAAAAATGATCATGATTGATATCAACAAAATTCTCTTCTAACCTAGCTTCAACCAAGCGTCTAGTTTCTCCCATGTCAGTTTTTCTACAAGAAGAAGGAACTGAGCAAACTCATTTTATCTTCATAGTATTAATTGAATCCTTGGTTGTATCCAACATTATTCCTAGGGTATGAGGATGGGAAAAAAACATCTTATATTCTTATTTCGAATAATATTGGAAATTTTATTAGTTGTCACTTTCATACATGGTAAAGTAACTCTTGGGGAAATACTGAAATCTTTATTTTCATGTGTTTGTCTGTGCCATGTTTTGTGGAAGCTTCTTGTTAAAGAAACAAACTTACTATTTTCAATGCTTGTTTGTTGTAGATATTTGGTATTGGCTAGGGTTTTGATGGTCTTACTAAGTAGGGTTGTGGAGAGTTTGAAATATTGTATTATATTTTTGAAAAAGTTATATGTGTGTATAATTCATTCTTATACATATATATGAAGTTTATAATTATAAAACACTTATATAATTGAAAATTTCATTTTCATCTTTCATTTATTCTTGATTGGGTAATTTCCAACACTTATTGTTCATGTTATGTTGACATATTTAATGGTTGAAATTGTTAAGTTATTTGACAACTATATTAAAGATAATAGGGAATATTTATTGTGGTAAATATATAGTAATTAAAGTGTAAATTACCCACTATAATATCCATTTTAATTAGTTATTAATGTAGATGTGAAATGTTTCCATGACCAAGCGATGTATATGTGAATTGTATTTTTGAATTTTAATAACAAAATGTGATGCGAGCTGCTAGGGGATATGGATAGAGATTGGGGATGAATTAATCAACAAGTGAGGGGCAGGGGGGGGGGGTATAACAGAATGTCCAGGAGGGGGCCAAGGGGTAATTTCCCATGTCTATTAATTCCACCCACTTCTTAAAATTAGTATTGGTATACGAACCTTCTATTTTGTTGTTCAGTGTTTCCAAATCCAATCATTGAATGCATGTAAGAGGGTGGTTGTGAGAAGTCACATCCCATAGTTATTGGGACCATGGGGGATGAGTACAATCAACTTGGGATAGTGTATAATCCAATAAAGAAACCCGAACAACACAAAAATTGTGTGGGAAGTTACATTATTTTTAGATAGTCAATGTTTTTGCATGAGAAACAAGAAAATAATAGAAAAGAAGAGCTTGGAGCTGGAGAAACCATGAAGGGAATATTCTAGAGAATATTTGGTGCAAAATACTAAATACTCAAGTTGCCATGCCTAAGGAGTGAACTCATGTGTGATTTGCACTGTAACAACAAGTTTTTTCTGTTGTTTTTATGGGTAGTTTTCCTAGCAATGAGCTCCCTTTAGATTCCCAATAGAGATATTCTTGGTTACCCTAATAAATGAACGAGATTCTTGAGGGATAAATATCAATGAAGGGTTACATTCCTTGGGCTAGCAATGTTGACAGAAAGAGAGATGGAGGAAAATCAAGATAGTTGTAGGAGGATACCAATGGGCTGTGATATTTATGAGTTGTGAATGGAAGTGGGAGACCGCCCTCTTTTGTGGATTTCTAGCCCTGACTCAAGCATGAATTTTTGTTGATATCTATAACAACAAGTCTATGGTTGGGTGGAAAATCCATACCAAGTAGCTAGTTTCACAAAAAAAATTAAAAGATAAGTTTTTTAACTTGTTTCTATGTTACATTATGAGTTTAATTATTGTGTATTAGCCTTTTTTTTTAGAACGATTTTCATGTTGTTGTGTTGAGTTATTTAAACTACATTAATGTTATTTTTATCATGTTGTAGATCCATCTAATTAATGGTATCATACATTAGTTAAATCTATGTGTAATTCGTAGTTGATAATACAAATGAAAATTAATTAGTAGAAAGTATTAATTTTACAAGTATTTATGCATGTAATGGACCCTAACTAGGTTGACGAACATTACATTGTGGCCTAAAATATTTTTGTTGAAACATAAGACCCATATGAGCCAATAATCAATGAGAATTTGTGCAATTTTATGTTATATATTTTGATTTGTGATGAATTTGGGGGAAAATGGAGAAAATTAGAGTGAAATCCCCAAATTCATGAGAAAATTCTAGTGAAATTGCCTCATAACCCTCTCAGATATGATATGGGGAATCAATATGTAGATTTACATAGCTAAATTTGACCTGGAAGGTCAAATTCATGTTTTAACGACTGTCATACAATTGGGTGAAGTTTGGTGAATTGATGCCCAAGCTCATGTTTGATTTTGAGATTAACCATTGAGATTCATTGTTAGTAAATTTAAAAAACTTATAAGGTTTTCAAAGTTTGGCAAGGCCTAGTTGATTTATGGTTGAGATTCATTTTCTATAGTTGGGAAAAATGGAAATATTAACAGTCTGAATTAGTTTTCAAAGGTTGGAAAATGGGATATAATCAATGGTGAAGATCATTTGGGCCTAGAAACCGACGGCCCAGATTCATCTTTTTTTTGGTCGAAATTTCTTAAATGTTGGAGTTGGCTAAGACAATTCACAGATGGTCGATGGTTAGGCCGGTCGAATTGGTGAAGTGTTTCAATAACTAACAAAAAATGTTGATTTTTGATGGTCGGATCGAAAAGTTTGGTGAAGTATTTTGTTCGCCAACATAAATCGTCGATGACCAATGATTGGGTGATTCAAATTATTTTGAGAATGAAATGAAGATGAAAATATAATAAGTAAATACATATATATATTTCCAGAAACACAGAGATATAGTAATGCACAATTTTTATTAATGAAATAAATGTACAGAAACTGTAAAATTACAAAGTGAATGAATTCGCTAGAATGGTTCCATCTTATCTCTTAGAAGCAATGTGATGGATATTCTCATTCGTAATATGAGATGATTACAATGAGAATGAAAAGGCCTTTTTAACATAAATAATAAATGATAAAACCATAAACATCAAGAAACCTAACCCTAGGAGATGAAGCACCAAAATTCATGTGGGCCTCGATGGGCTAAAATGGACATCAACTTCTCGGGGTCGTAAGTTTTGCATCCGATCTTTGTTTTAGGTGCATGATATATCCTTGGAAAAAAATATGCAAGGAATATACATGTTTCCTACACACTCTAGCTAAATCCTACAGTGTCATTGTGTCACGCCAAAAAAAGATTGTTTAGGGCCTCAAAACAACCCTAGAAGTTTAGGACCCAAAATACTATAAAAAAAAAAAACATCCAAGGTAGAAACCCCTATTTTGAGATACTAGAATAGGTGGGTGGAAACCCATTTCCACCTAAATCATTATTACCCCATTAGGAAGCAGTTTTACCCATTGCATCAAGTTCCCATGGAAGATGGTGAAGATTTTATTGAGTATGAACCTTAGTGAACTCCTTGCCTTGCTAAATAATTTTTCATGCTTAGCTTGTTGAAGGTTATTATTAACCTATTGTTGGATGGATTGGATCCGTTCAACTAATGTAGGTGGAAGACTATTATCGGACTAATCGGTAAGTGCGGACAAAAATGATCTTCCTAGTTTCACCTTGAAACTAGAACAAAACAAGACAAAATATAAAAATTTCCCTAAGTTTTAATTATCAAGCATACTAACAAACAAGAGATAAATGACATACCTTTTAAATTTCGTTTTTCCTCGTTAGTTTCATCCTCGCTCCATTCCAAGGCTTATGGGAGGTTGAACCTATAAAAATACACAATCCAACAAAGTCAAAGAAACAATGTATACTCAACAAAACCTATGTATCTGATCAAGGAGTCATACAATAAAATAAGAATAATTTTATGGGAAAAAAATGCATTGTTGTATTAAAAATATGAAAAGGAGAATACAACCGAGGCCTTGATGTTGTAAGGTCCCTTCCAATATTCCCTTGCTTCCCACAGACTTATGATCCACATATTCTGTGACTGTATATCTGATAGCTACTCATAATTACTATTCAATCAAACTATGGCCAACTTTTCCAAGCTAATTTCCCAAGCTACAAAACAACTAAATCCAAGTTACCAATCCCAAGCTATCTTTCTCCATGAGAGATCCTCTCCTTTTATAAGTTGAAGAGGATAATATGAGGAGGATATGATGATCTCACTAAATCAGCAAAGTTATTAAGATTCAAAAAAATCAGAGGCCACCTCACCATAGAAGCTTCGCCTTCTAGAAGCATCCATAAGATGCTCATTTTTCCCATGTACAAAAATCGTCGCACCCCTAGAACTGAGAAGAGTGTGATGATGTCATAGGCTAGTTATAGTACAACATGCAATGATCTGGGATCGTCACACCCCTAGAACTAGACAGGATGCGATGATCCTCCTTACTAGGGTTTTTACAAAGGAAAATATGATTTCATCTCCTAGGGAAAGTTCTTCTCCCTTCTTTCCTCAAGAATTCAGACCATTGATCCTTCTAAAGACAAAGGATAGGTTTAAATCATTAATGATCATAAGGGATGACGAAAATAATGTGTAACAGATAGCCCCCCAAAGTATGAAGTTAGACAGAGTGATAGCTGAAATACTTTGTCGAGTGTGTATAGGGAACAAGGAACAATTGGTCAAAAAGTTGTCAACAAACAAGGAAATATAGTAAAATAATATATCATCAGTGAGGTAGTCATTCCCATACTCATAATAAAAATGAATCAAAGCATAAATTTCGACATGCAAAGATCCATGTCAAGTAAGACAAGTCATGGCCACCAAACATACATTGTGGATCCATGCCATTATGACTCAAATTTGAACATACCCACCAAAAATACATTGTGGATCTATGTGGTAAAGACTCAGATTTGAACATATCCATGAGACATACACTCTGGATCTATGCAATAGTACAATCTAGATATACTCCAATGCAACCTGAATCTGTTAGAAAAGATCCAGTGTCTTCATCTCCACCACTCTATAGTACAAATCTAACCATTTGAATACATGTGTTGAAGTCGAACATGGTAGAAACTACTTGATTACCGGTCATTAAAGAATACCATTACCAAGTGCGAGGGAAATCACCATTAATGTCAATGAATCCCAAGGTACTCTAGTACAATTCAACAAATGTGAATTAATGAGATGAAGTCAAGCACTCAGTAGGATCTCCCGATCAGGGGTCAATAATGAAAAACCCATTGTTGAAAGCGAGGAAACCTGCCATTGAGACATGGAAGTTCCAAGGTACCATTTAGTTTCTAAGTATAATTCTTGGATAATGAGTTGGATTCGACAAGAAAATACTCATCATAGGAGGGCCTTAATGTATCCCCCATCAATGACACAAAATGAATAACAAGATTTGAAGTAGATCAGAGCAACCAATGATTTAGGAATGACTCAGGGATGGCCGACGCAATAGAAGGCTTAAGGAATGAAGAGATGACCGACGCAATAGAAGACTTTCCGAGTTGAACTTATCTTTGAACATATTGACGACACGACAACTGTCTTGGAAACACTGACTCAACAAAAGGGATCACAGACCAATTTGTAATCTCATAAAGGAGTATAATCAAGAGACAAGTTATTTTCCAAACTAGATACAAAGCGTGTGAAAGGGTGTCATGTTAAAAAATGACTTTTCCATAAAATACAAGTTTAGATACATTTCTTTCCCAATTTCCCCACTACCATTTATGGTGAGTACCTCTTTATTTTTACGCAAGCTTGAGGAGAATAACATATGATTGAACTGTAACATCATCCTTCGGATGATTCCTTTAGAGTATATTTAAAAAACCATAGGAAGGAGTGGTTTGGTCCCATATGGTCCTTATGATGTTTTTTTTACGAGTCCAAAGAAAGTAAAATCATAAGTTTTTCATATTCAGAGAGTCTGAAAATTACTTAAAGAAAACTCCAAAATGTCCTTTTTCGTAAATTAGTCTGACGAGACTGAAAAAAAAAAGATAAAATACTACTCACCAAACATTTTCTTCAAATACTTTAACGAGTGTGAAAAGAACAAGATTGCTCGACAATCGTTTCATGTTTAGAGAGGATGAAAAGATATTAAAGGGAACTCCAGGGGGTTCCTTTTTCATAAAACCTTTATGAGTCTGAAAAAGTGATAAAAGTTTACTCGTTTAAATTCTCCTGTATTTACGAGCATGAGAAAGAACAAATACTAAGCTCAGGATTGTTTCAATTTTTACACAAGCTTAAAACAAAACAAAACTATGCTTGGGATAGATTTTATTTTTTCACAAGATTAAAACTAAACAAAACTATGCTTGGACCTGTTTCATTTTTACACAAGTGTGAACCAGAGGAAACTATGCTTGAGGTAGGTGGTTTCATTTTTACACAATATTGAACCATAGAAAACTATGGTTCGACTTCCCAACGCATAACACATGGATGGTTGGTACTTATCCCCCAGCTTAAGAAGCTAGCAACTCAACTTTAGCATGAAGTCTAGAGGTTGTAAGCATTGCCCCCTAAGATTCATTTCATCCAAAAGAATAGGCGGAGAAAACAAAGCTTCAAATACTATATGTAATGAAGTACTTGACTCAAACAAAGATGGGGGAGAATCTATTTCATTTTTTAACGAGATTGACACAAGAATATGAACTATGCTTGAGAATCCAAGTTTAATCACTAGACCTTTGTTTCAATTTTTAACGATCTTGAAAGAGGAGAAGAACTATGCTCATAACCTCTGTTTCATTTTTTAACGAGGTTTCAACAGAGACAAAAAAACTATCCTTGTGGCTGGTTTCATTTTTTAATGAGATTGAAATCAAAAAATCATGCTGAAAGTTGGTTTAATTTTTTAATAAGATTGAAATAATAAAAACATGCTGAAAAATTTCTTCTTGATCATAGATTCCAAGAGTACGATGTTACAGAAGGAAACCATGTGAAGGGACAAAACTTGGTCATGGCCTCCAAGACCTCTTCACTTGATGGAAGAAACATACTTTGGAAGGAACACATGTCGAGGGCCCCGATAGGGGTAAGGAGATCTGGCTCTAAAATCCCTACCAAAGATATAACCATGTCAACTACTAGATCTAGGTCATCAGAGATTGAGATTACAATGAGAGGCTCATCTTCATCACCAGCTAGAGGAATGGGAGACAATGCCACCTAATTGACTTGTGGCAAGGGCCATACCATCTTCATATAAGAACCATTTAGGGAGGTCATTGAGTTGAAGGTCAATTCAGGCCCAAGAAATGAAAGTTGATCAATAGTCACAATTTTTCCATCGTGTGGGAAATATATCACACGAAAACAAGTGGAAACAATATCTTTTATGGCATAGAAATAATCTCGCCCAAGGAGTAAATCAAAATCCAAAGGGTCTTGGACTACCATGACATCAATAAAGATAATTTTCCCTGCCAAAGTTATGGGAAATTTAGGAAGGACCCCTAAAGGGTGACTAGTTATTCTTTTAAAAGCTAACAGATTCTGCCTAACTGACGCAAGCTAAGGATAACCCAATTTTTTCCAAGCAATAGAGGAAAAAATACTAACAGGCACACCTTTATTTATTAGTGACTCAGGAACATCCTGACCACAAACTTTTACTGTAATCTTGAAAGGAATGTGAGAGGGAAGACGATGCCCAGTTAGCGCACCCCAGTAAAAAAGGATGGACTCATTACTTGGAGGGGGTTCCATGGGAGGAGGAATGGCCCCTAACATAGTAGGATCTATATCAATGAGAAAAATGTGGGAAGAATCAGGTTTACTCTCTAGTGGGAGAGTAGGATCAATTGATAATGACATCAAATTGACCACTTTCGTTTCATTATCTAACGAGAGAATGGGGTCGACAGGTGGAAATAGATCGACCAATTGGGTTTCACTCTCTATCGAGAGATTGAGATCGGCGGAAGATGGAATTGGATCAACCACTCTGTCAACTAGTTCAACTGAGGATGTGACTATATTGACCACATGATCAACCAGACTAACCGATGAAGGGACCAGATTGATCACTCCATCAACTATAGGTGGGTTGAGATTAAGCTTACGATAAGCAACAAGAAATTGAGGTTTGGAAATAGTAATGTCTTCCAGTAATTTCAGGGCTTCGCCCATGCAAGGGAACAAGTTAGTTTGATGACTCCCTCTGCATAACATACACGGGAACATAACTCTACTTTTCTTCTTCCCGACGGTATCTTGACTAGTTGACGGGAGGTCATCAGCATGTTGTTCAGAGGTTGACGACATGGTATGGGGAGATTGTGTATACCATGCTTCTATAACCTTGGATAGAACAGGGAAATCCTTAATAAGATGGCTAACCTTACAAAGCCTAGAAGGGTACTTGGGCTTCTGGGTTGTTTGGGTGATCTTGGAATAATCAAGACTCCCAGCACGATTAATAGTAACTAGTTGGTATCCAACATTTATGGCAGTGGTTGGAAGTGTGTACCCTTGATTATTTTTCTTCTTCTTAATCTTCCTTTTCTTCTTCTTCGTATCCACCAAGTTACTAGCTTCATAGCTTTCACTCAGTGAAGAATATGAAACGGAAGAACACCCTGCAAGTGGAGAAGGTGAAGAAGATATTACTAGTGAAGATGGTGAAGGATCAACATGAGGATAATGTTCTTGGGGAAAAGTACTTACAATAGAATCACTAGCTACATTCGGGATTACCTGAGTGGAAAAAAACCATACTGGTAATCCAATTGTGAGACCTGGAAGTCTCAAGCGATGTGAGGAGGACCAATGTTTCCGTAAGAAGAGAAAAAAAAAGGTTCCCCTGGAAAAGGAGTTACCACATTAGTCATTCCAGGAATTGATGCCATTAAATAAATATCCAACATAGAGTCTTCTAGGGAAAACAAACAACACACACTAAAAATATAGGAAGCAAACAAGAGAACAAAACCATCTTATAATGAACACACTAGTTGGTGATGAAATCCAACATCACAGGAACAATGTAAGAAGGGGATGAGATAGAGTGGGTGGAAAATTTACCTTGACAACCTTCTTAACAGACTTATGCCTTGGTGCAAGCTCCCACACATAATTGTGGGTATACCCTCTGTAGTGTCCCCAAGGCCGAGCCCCGTTGAAAATCCTGATATATGAAATTAATTGTAAACATGTTTTATAGGCTGGTGAGCCAAGTTTGGTATAAGCCGGTAGGCTTATGTGTTTGTTAGGCCAGGGAGCCTAAGTGTTGAAGTCCAGGAGCCTGCTAATGTACTTGTATGTATGCAGATCGATTAATAAAATATAAACACCGCCAGGTGCAGACCGACCACGATGAATGAGTGAAGGGGGACTGAGCATCCACAAAGTGGGCAAGGGATTAGGGGCTGGAAGGTGGGAAAAGGGGCTAAGTGTTGAGCCTAGGAGCCAAACCTAGGGGGCTTAAGCCTGGGTATAATATTTTAATATTATTTCCCAAAAGACATGTGTATTTTATTTTATCCTAAGTTCCTAGCAAGGGAAAACATGCAAAAGGGATGCATGCAATGGGAACGCATGCATTTCCCAGGGTGACAAGTGTCAACCCTGGTGCATGCGAATATAATAGCCGAGATGAATCGTGTGAGGGGGATCTTCTCCATTCGACCCAACTGTCTGAGCGTGAACCAGGGTGACCTCTGCAAGAATACCCTCATACAATCCCGAAACCAAAGCGGGGAGACTATCCTATGATTGTCGAACCTGTTTGGGAAGCGTGTGTCTATTTTTCCCAATTGACTGTTGCGGCCACGTAGTGCTAGACTGCGCGTGGCATGCTATCCAGAGGAAGCTTTGTGATAAGATTGTATATGACCTCTCTTCTGGTGAGGGAGGTGATGGTGGTTGGAAGAGGCAGGTTGTCAGGCCTATGAGCAACTCTTTCCAGGTGAAAGAGTTTGTTGGGAAGGGGTTTCATCCAGAGAGTGCCCAGCACCAGCTACGGGCTTAGAGACTTCCTGATCCGGTCTGTTGTCGAGACCCAGAGAGGGAGTTTAGCACTGATGGATTGTGCGTGTGAAGGTGTATACTCCCGAGCGGAACAGGCATGTGGGTAATGAGAGCCTGGTAGTAGTGGGCATAAGATAGCATCTTTGGGAAAGAATCCTTCTAAATATTTCTGTGTTTTTTCCCTGTAACCTTAGCCTAGCCTAGGATTCCTTGCCTTGGGGTGGAGCTCAGTCCCAGCTCGAGGGTGATCCACTGTTGAGATGATGAGAAGTGTGGTCTAAGGATGGGAGGTTCGTGGAAGGCCTGCACTTGGTTTGTGGATTTCACCACTGTTACAAGATAAGTATCTAATTATGTTCTTATCACATTTCCACATGATTGTGTTGTATATATTATCATGATTCCACTGTGTATATGAATTATTATGGAATGTTATGGATTGTTTATTCGTAGCAGTAAAATTATATGTTTTTACTCTAACACTTAAACATGTTTAATTACTGTTAATTGCATGTGGAGTATATACTGGACTATATGTGTTATGTAATTCCAATGCAAGTGTGTACAGATTGTTATATTGCGCATTAAAAGCCTTTGTCAACAAAAAGATACACTACAAATTGGTATCAGAGCCAAGGTTTCAATGTTGAGCCTAGATGGGCCAGTGGAGCGGTCTTTGGACTGAGAATGCGAGGGGAAATTGAGTCGGGAGGACCAATTTCGGACCCTAGTTTACTCCGAAGTGTCAAGGAGACACTTGACAAGTTTTTATTAAGGACTCAGGAAGTATAGCGGTGCTACGAAACCGCAGGCTTGTGTGGTCTATGGACACGTGGTGACATATCTCTACACCAATGGTGTTAGAACCTTAGGATCTGTTCAGGAGGGAAGGCAAGCCCTTGTGACCATCGGATCTAGAAAAATGTACATAGGAATTAAAATTCATTTTGAAGTACATAGGAATGTGGGAACATCGCGATATGCGAAATTCTGAATTGGTTAGGAACCGGTTGAGTCATCAGATCTCGGCTGGAAAACCCGTCAGCCATAGGATTTGATGGGAGATGTCTGAAGGTTAAACCTCTGAGACTAGGGGTGAAAGATCCAAAATAGATCTAGACCGTCCGTAAAACGGAGGACACGTGTTGTGAAGATTTTCCACTCCAGAAATCGGAAATCGCGATATCGGGGTCATCGGGAAAAATCCCGACAAAGGAGTCGTTTATCGGTATTTGGGTCATCGAGATATCGGGAATCGCAGGGACAAGAATTCCATGCATTGTGAAACTCGGAACCCCAAAACCTCGACGAGAGGCTTGACTACGGTCATGAGGTAGAGGTCACACGGACCAGGAGCTAATCCCGGAGGGCTAATGTGTGAGGGACACGTTGGGATTCAGAGAATTGCGAATCCTGAGGACATGTGATTTTGGACATTGGGAAGTCCAAAACCTTGATAAGAGTAAAATACTATGGTCTTATGAGAGGTAGTCACATGGACCTCGGATGAGCCGGGGGGCTAAGGCAAAGGCGCATCAGCAAATTGAGGATCGGGAGTTCGTGAGAACAGGAACTCATGTCATCGGGGATCACGAAACCCCGACACCCGAAGCATCAATTGGGAGCTATGCCACGTGGACACATGGAGTTGTACCACGGGCCAATGGGTAAGAGAAGAGAAGAAAGAAAGGTGGGGCCCGATGATGTCATTGAAAGCGACGTGGAACCTCATTAACTTTCCACGTGCCACCATGGTAGTGGGTGACAAATGTGTTGTGGACCCGTAGGATAGAGTGAGTCGAAATTTCAGAAGTGAGGGTTTGGAGAACAAAGCGGGTCTGAAAGCCTCGTGGGCCAAAACCCCAAAACTTGAAGTCCCAAAATGCCGAGAAGATGGAAGTTTTGAAAACACGAAGTCCTGGGTACCGAAATTCAAGGTCCTGAAAGTCCCGAAATATCATAAATTGAAGTTTCGGACACCCGAAAAACATAGAGCTCAATGAAGTTCAGGATTCCAGTTAACCAATGTCGAATATGGAGTGGGGAAAAGTGCAATTTACCCCTGAAATAGAAGATGAACGGGAAGGAAAGGATGTTAACCTGGGAGTTGAATGTTCGAACTCTAATGGACATGGAAAAGAGATGGATAAGGCATAACACATAATGAAAATCCTTGAAGGATTGCAAAGAGAGTCCAAAGCTCACAGAGATGATATCCGAAATCTCATGAAAGTCAGGGACCGGCAGGGTGTATTAAATTTAAAATTTTTGAAGAGTCCGGAAAGAATAGAGAAGAAACTCGAGAAAGAAAGAGACTCAAGTATGACGGGGAGTCACAGAACCCATGGGAGAAGAAGTAGGTCAAGGAGTGGTAGCCGACATCTTATTCGCTCCCAAAGACATTCTGACAGTAAGACACACAATACTTCAAGCCCGTCCCCTACCAAAAAACATCGAAAATCTGGAAAGGAGGAATTGAAAGGAGAGATGAACAATATTAAGTCTCCAAACTTCGATGGAGAACATAAAAAGGAGGAATATACTGAGACCTGGTTGCTTGGAATGAAGAAATACTTCCAACTTCAGAATTATTCTGCCCATGCAGAAGGAAGAATTGCAATGTACCAACTGAAAGGAAAAGCCTCCATGTGGTGGGATCAGCTTGTGCAGGTGCAGCACATCAGAGAGAAAGAGGCCACTTGGAAGGAATTTAATAAGTATTTCGAGAAGAAATACCTGACTAAAAGATACTATGACAGAAAGATGAAGGAGTTCTTCGAACTCAAGTTGGACAGTGTGACCATTGATGAGTATGAACAAAGTTTTCTGGAACTACTGAAGTATGTCCCATTTATTAAAGATGAGGCTGTTAAAATTCAGAGGTATCTTAGTGGACTGCCACCTTCCATTGGTGACAAAATTCAATACGATGATCCTAAGACCATGGAAGAAACCATAAGAAGGGAGAAATGCCTATACGGAAAACAAAGAGAAAAGCCTACCTTTCGGAAGGCTTGGGATGACCAGAGGAGGGTTAGGAAAGAACAAAGGCAGAAGGGAGACAAGCCATCCTTTTTCAGAAACAGTCTTCAGGGACAACCATCATTTAGAGAACCGAGAATGACTGGAGAAAGACCACAAAGACAGAGACAGGTGCCCATTCAGTGTTGGGGCTATCAAGGAAACCACAAGTACAGAGATTGTCCCCATAAAAATGGTAAGGTAAGAACTGTACATACTATTCAGCAAGATGAAATAGTGGGGGATTTGGGTAGCAGAATGTCGAGGATCTATGTAGCCCTGGAAAACAAGCAAGTGAAATTCCAATTGCACATGATTGAAGTGGAAGGTATGATCAACAACCAACCACTTGTTATTTTAATTGATTCAGGGGATAGCCATAGTTATGTAGATCCTAGAGTGGTGGAATGAACACTAAGGCTGAATTGAACATTCTACCTTTAGGCTCATATGATTGCTTAATTGGTATGGACTGGTTGGACCAGCACCATGCCCTTATGGATTGTCGTAACAAGAGATTCACATGCCTAAATGAAGAGGGAAATCAGGTAACAATCCAAGGAATCCCCAGAGTCGTGGTTGTTAGAGAAATCTCAGCCATGCATCTGAAGAAATGTTATCGGAAAGGCCGTCAATTATTTGCAGCCCGGGTGGAGGAAGCATCCCAAGATGTAGTATAGAATTTGGAAGACCATGAAGTACTCAAGGAGTTGAAGGATGTATTTCAGGAGGTACCTGGATTACCTCCGAAGAGAGATATCGATTTTTCTATAAATCTGATGCCTGGAACAACTCCAGTTTCAAAATCTCCTTATAGAATGAGCACACCAGAGCTGAAAGAGTTACAACTATAGCTCGAAGAGCTACTAAAGAAAGGTTACATTCATCCTAGTGTGTCACCGTGGGGAGCCCCATTCCTATTCGTGAAGAAGAAAGATGGGACGTTGAGGTTGTGCATTGACTTTCGGCAGTTGAATAAAGTCACTGTCAAGAACAAATATCCTCTGCCAAGGATTGATGATCTTTTTGATCAGTTGAAGGATGTGAAAGTATTTTCGAAAATATATCTCCAATCTGGATATCACCAAGTGAGAATAAGGGATGAGGACATCAGCAAGACTGCCTTCAGAACAAGGTACGGTCATTATGAGTTTATAGTGGTGTCGTTTGGATTGTCCAACGCGCATGTTGTCTTTATGTTCTTAATGAATGGAGTGTTCAGAAGTTATTTGAACAAGTTTTTCATAGTCTTCTTGGACGATATTTTGGTGTATTCCAAGACAGAGGAAGAACACAAACACCACCTTAGAATGGTGTTGCAGGTGTTGAGAGAACACCAGTTGTACGCAAAACTGAGCAAGTGCTCATTTTACCAGAAGAAAATCCATTACTTGGGACACATTATATCAGAAGAGGGGATCGTTGTGGATCCTGAGAAGGTACAGGCCATTCGAGAATGGCCAACACCAAGGAATGTGATAGAAGTTAGATATTTTATGGGTCTGATAGGCTACTATATGAGGTTTATAGCCAGATTCTCAAAGATATCCCATTCTATCACTTCCTTGCAAAGAAAGGGGAAGAAGTTCCAGTGGACTGATGAATGTGAGAGCAGCTTCCAGCGATTGAAGCAACTACTCACTAGTGCTCCAATCCTGAGGATTGCAGACCCAAACAAGGATTATGTAGTGTGCACAGATGCGTGTAAGGAAGGGCTGGGAGGAGTTCTCAGCCAAGAAGGATTTGTACTTTGCTATGAATCCCGGAAGTTGAAGGAACATGAGAAGAATTACGCCACCCATGATTTAGAGTTGGCAGCAATCGTCCATGCCTTGAGGAAATGGAGACATTACCTCATGGGCAAGAGATTCAAATTAAGAATAGACCACAACGGTCTGAAATATTTATTTGATCAGCCAACCTTAAATGCCAAGCAAATTAGATGGTTGGAATTTCTTTGTGAGTATGACTTTGATATCCAGCATATCAAAGGGAAAGAAAATAAGGTGGTTGATGCACTCAGCAGAAAAGTGCACAAATTACATGCTACAACCATTAGCATGTACAAAATTGAGATTAAAGACATGATTCTTGAAGCTGCAAATGTTGATTTGTAGTACAAAAGACTTGTAGCAAAGCTACAACAGCATGAGAAACCACAAACCCAGGAGAGTAGCACCTTGGGAAATGATAGTGTACTTCTGTATAAAAATAGAGTGTATGTACCTAATGACCGAGAATTGAAGCTGACAATTCTAAAAGAAATGCATAATGTGACTTATGCTGGTCATCCTGGATATCAAAAGATTGTGGCAGCAGTCAAAAGCCATTATTTTTGGCCGGGGTTGAAGAAATAAATTGCTAAATACATCGCCAGATGTATGGAATGCCAAAGGGTTAAGGCTGAGCATAGACACCCAGTAGGGTTGTTACAGCCTTTACCCATTCCTGAGTGGAAATGGGGCGGGCGTGTTAACAATGGATTTTATCACAGGATTGCCCAGAACAAGCAAGTAGCATGATTCAATCATGGTGGTGGTGGACAAGCTTACTAAAGCTGCCCATTTTATTCCACTGAAAACCATCCACAGAGCAGCAGAGGTTGCTGATATATTTTTAAAATAAGTTGCACGCTTGCATGGAATTCCTAGGACAATTGTGTCTGATAGGGACCCGAAATTCACTTCGAATTTCTGGAAAGGACTGTTCAAAGGATTCGAAACAAATCTGAACTTTAGTACAACATATCATCCCGAGTCTGATGGACAGACAAAGAGATTAAACTGAGTAATAGAAGACATGCTGAGAATGTATGTGATGGATAAACCATCAAGGTGGGAAGACTACCTACATTTGGTCGAATTTGCCTACAATAATGGGTATCATACATCTCTGAAGATGAGCCCATTCGAAGCACTTTATGGAAGAAAGTGCAACACTCTAGTGAGTTGGGATAATCCAGCTGACAGAGTAGTAGTTGGACCTAAACTACTCAAAGAGATGGAAGATCAAATGATAAAAATCAAACAGAATCTGAAAGTTGCCCAGGATAGGCAGAAAAGTTACGCTGATAATAACAGAACCCATAGAGAATTCAAAGTGGGTGACCATGTTTTCCTAAAAGTAAAAACTAACAGGAGTTCCCTGAAATTGGGAAGTTGCACCAAGTTGGCAGCAATATTTTGTGGGCTATTGGAGATCCTGGAAAGGATTGGGCTAGTTGCATACATGATTGCATTACCTGCATCTATGACTATACACAATCTGTTTCATGTTTCACTACTTAAGAAATATGTACCTGATGCTAATCATGTTATCGATTGGACTGTGATCCAGGTGGAACCAGAAGGTGTCTTGCAAGTGCATCCTATGCGCATATTGGACAGGAAAAGAAAACAGCTCCGGAATCAAGCTATAGAGATTGTAAAGGTCCACTAGACCTAGTACGGTCCTGAAGACGTGACATGGGAGCATGAAGAAGTAATGCGGGCAGAATACCCGCATCTTTTTGAAAATTTTGAAAGACTTGTAGAGACAATGTAAGTTGCGCTGAGGACAGTGAAAAAATAAGGGGAGAGGGATTGTAGTGTCCCCAAGTTCGAGCCCCATTGCAAATCCTGATATATGAAATGAATTTTAAACATGTTTTATAGGCTGGTGAGCCAAGTTTGGTATAAGCTGGTAGGCTTATGTGTTTGTTAGGCTAGGGAGCCTAAGTGTTGAAGGCTAGGAGCCTGTTGTTGTACTTGTATGTATGCATATAGATTAATCAAATACAAACACCACCAGGTACAGACCGACCACGATGAATGAGTGAAGGGGGACTAAGCATCCATAGAGTGGGCAAGGGATTAGGGGATGGAAGGTGGGAAAAGAGGCTAAGTGTTGAGCCTAGGGGAAAAACCTAGGGGGCTTAAGCTTGGGTATAATATTTTAATATTATTTCCCAAAAGACGTGTATTTTATTTTAGCCTAAGTTCCTAGAAAAAGGGATGCATGCGATGGGAACACATGCATTTCCCAGGGTGACAAGTGTCAACCCTGGTGCATGTGAATATAATAGCCCAGATGAACCGTGTGAGGGGGATCTTCTCCATTCGACCCGACCATCTGAGCATGAACCAGGGCGGCCTCTGCAAGAATACCCTCGTACAATCCCAAAACCAAACTGGGGAGACTATCCTATGATTTTCGAACCTATTTGGGAAGCGCGTGTCTATTTTTCCCAATTGACTGTTGCGGCCATGCAGTGCTGGACTGCGCGTGGCATGTTGGCCAAAGGAAGCTTTGTGCTAAGATTATATATGATCTCTCTTCTAGTGAGGGAGGCAGCAGTGGTTGGAAGAGGCAGGTTGTCAGGCCTGTGAGCAACTCTTTCCAGGTGAAAGAGTTTGTTGGGAAGGGGTTTCATCCAGAGAATGCCCAGCACTAGATACGGGCTCAAAGACTTCCTTATTTAGCCTGTTGTCAAGACCCAGAGAGGGAGGTTAGCAACAATGGACTATGTGTGTGAAGGTGTATACTCCCGGGCGGAACAGGCATGTGGGGAATGAGAGCCTGGTAGTAGTGGGCCTAAGATGGAATCTTTGGGGAAGAGTCCTTCCAAATATTTCTGTGTTGTTTCCCTATAACCTCAGCCTAGCCTAGGATTCCTTTCCTTAGGGTGGAGCTCAGTCCCAACTTGAGGGTGATCCACTGTTGAGATGATGAGCAGTGTGGTCTAAGGCTCGAAGGTTCATGGAAGGCCTGCACTTGGTTGGTGGATTTCACCACTGTTACAAGATAAGTATCTAATTATGTTCTTATCACATTTCCACGTGATTGTGTTGTATATATTATCATGATTGCGCTATTTATATGAATTATTATGGAATGTTATGGATTGTTTATTTGTAGCAGTAAAATTATATGTTTTTACTCTGAGACTTAAACGTGTTTAATTACTGTTAATTGCATGTGGAGTATATACTGGACTGTATGTGTTATGTAATTCCAACGCAAGTGTGTACAGATTGTTATATTTCACATTAAAAGCCTTGGTCAACAAAAAGGTACACCACACCCTCCAAGTAGCTCGAGTGAGTTTGGCCAACGTCTATTCCAGGTACAACAAATACTTTCCCCTTCATTGTCACCTCATGTAAAGACCCTAAAGAGATAGGCTACTAAGGTTACCAATTATGAAAATGATGTTTGGGGAAACATTCGACAGTCTGATCCATGCACAAAGTTAGGGTATCTAGCCCAAAATCAACTCAAGAAGCTCCAACACATAATCATTGGTATACTCTCAAGTGACCCCCAATAATACGCGCAATCTCTACACTAAGACCAATAAAGAAGGGTGAGTAACTCTCTCGACCTTAATGCGACCTTGTGATTGACCCTTGTGTTAGAAGGGCTTGCCAAGACAAAATGTAGCAAGTGGATTTCAACTCTCCCTATCACAAGATATTATGTTTGTTTGCAGCTTTGGAAAGTTATCTTTCACACCTATTCCAAATCTCTACACCTAATCTAATGTAGGTTTTCTACCAGAAAATCTAAAAATTGCTAATCAATTTTTATAAGCACTTTAGTTTTAAGGTTGTTGTTACTCAAGAGGAAAAAATGGCATGGACTAAATGATGTTTTGACTGACTCTAAACAATGCAAAGAAATGAGAAATAAAATATTTCACTTCGATGAAAGCTATATTATGAGAAGGAGAAAACATTTATCATTCCAAAATGTACAATGTCCCAAAATTTAATTAAACTCATCAATATCAAGATCCTCAGTAAATGATCGAAAGAGATTGTACACGAATACACGACTCTTGTTTCAAAAATGCCAAAAACCATGCTATTTTGCTACTTCAAATGAAAAATGCGCCCAATCTAATGCAAAAAAAGAAATTAAAATTTGTGTTTCAAAGATATCTAAAAGCATATTCAAAGTTGTCAAGAAGACTATAATCAGACCCAACAAATCACCCCAAAATCATATCTAATATATGGGCAAGAAAAACCATCAAAAATCAATTTTTTTTCACAATCGTCACAGGTTGTAGACTAACACAGCATGACGATATTTGATCATCGCAAACTAGAGAACAAGTACAATGCGATGAATTTGCACTGTGTCAAAAGGTAGGGTGCATTGATCCTATATCATCATACTGTCCCTCAAGGCAGGGTGCGACGATCAAAGGGAAAATGGAAAAAATAAAGAGAAAGAAGGTTTTCCAGTGAATTTAAACAGTCAAAGAGTTCATTTGGATCTCCCAGTGACTCAGAAAATAGAAACCAAGCAATCAAATCAAGGAAGAAAGAATACTAGGAAAACAAATCGTTCCCAAGCATGGTTACCAATTTTAATTTTATTATCGGACTAATTTGTAAGTGCGAACACAAACAGATCTCCCTAGTGTCACACTGAAACTAGAACAAAACAAGACAAAATATAAATCTGTCCCTAAGTTTTAATTACCAAACATACTAACTAACAAGAGATAAATGAAATATCTTTTAAATGTCGTTTTTCCTCGCTAGTGTCATCCTCTCTCCATTCCAAGGCTTATGGGATGTTGAACCTATAAAAAGACACAAGCCAACAAAGTGAAAGCAACAACGTATACTCAACAAAACCTATGTATGTGATCAAGGAGTCATACAATAAAATAAGAATAATTTTATGGGAAATAAATAGATTGTTGTATTAAAATATGAAAAGGAGAATACAACCGAGGCCTTGATTTTGTAAGCTCCCTTCCAACATTTCCTTTCTTCCCACACACTTCTGATCCACGGATTCTGGATTGTTATTGGAGTGTTACTTCATTGGTCCATGAGTTATTAGAGTGTTACAATGTCTCTAAGGAAGAATATGATGAGGAGGATCATACAAATGTGCAAGTATCTAAAATAGAAGGAGAACTAGTAGTAAACGGACCAGAGATTGATTCCGCTGCATACACACAACCAATAAATACACTGAAGGTAAACATTGGGATGACAAAGAATCCAAAGTTTACACATATAGGGGATCACTGGAGTGATGAGACAGTAAAAGATAATGTAGACCTATTGCTCGAATATCAAGACATATTCCCAACTACATTCTCATATATGAAGGGTATAGTTGGGGACTTAGGAGAGATGAATATTCCATTGAAACTAGGTGATAAGAAAATGTGATAGAGACCTTACAGGTTAAATTTGAAGTACAAGGAGAAGGTGAAAGTCGAAATAGATAGGATGTTGGATGTTGGATGCAAGAATCATTGAAACTATGGAGGAATTAGAGTGGATCAGTCCAATGGTAGTGCAAGACAAGAAAACATGGGGAATGAGGATTTGCATGGATCTGACAAAGTTGAAGAATTCTTGTTTACATGATCCATTCCCAACACCATTCACAAATGAGGTATTGGATATCATAGGATGGAAAGAAACTTATTATTTCATTGATGGATTCTCGAGGTACCATCAAATAAAAATTACACATGAAAATCAGTACAAGGCTACTTTCACGATAGAGTGGGGGAGTTATAAGTATACAATAATTCCCTTTGTGTTGAAGAATGTTCCTATGGTGTTTTCTAGAATTGTGGTTGCAACGTTCAAGTAATTTATTCATAATTTCCTTGAAGTGTACTTAGATGATTGGTCTGTGTTAATTCTACTGAAGGATTACATAGAAGTACTCAGGATAATGTTGGATAGGTTGAGGCAGTGTCATATTTCGATGAACTTGAAGAAGTGTGTTTTTTGTGCATCGTTTGGAATTTTGTTGGGCCATGTAGTCTACAAGAAGGGATTACTAGTAGATCCAAACATATTTCAATGATTTTATATTTAAAAACACCTACATATGTAAAAAATATGAGGGAAACTCTGGGTCACACATACCATTACGGGAAGTTTATTAAAGGCTATGTGAAAATCACAAGACCTATGGAAAATTTTATGAAGAAGGAAGAAAAGTTACAATGGAACGAGGACTATCAGAAGGGGTTGTACACCTTGAAGAAAAAACTAGTGACCTCATCGATTATGATGTTTCTAGATTGGAATAAGGAGTTCCATGTTCATGTAGATTCATCATCCATAACACTGGGAACATTACTATCTCAACTAGGGGAGAGAGACATAGACCACCCAATTGAATTTGAAAGTAGGAATTTGTCCATAACAGAGAATAATTACACCACTACATAACGAGAAGGATTGGAAATGGTATATGCGCTACAAAAGTTCTGACATTATTTATTGGGTCTCACTCTAATATGTACACATACCATTCTACACTAAAATACTTAGTGAACAAGCCAGTGTTTGGGGGGAGAATATGTAGATGGCTTTTATTGTTCTAGGAATACGATTTTGAGGTTGTGGTGAAAAAAGGGAAGTTTAATGTAGGACCAGAACAACTATCACACATATTATCAAGAGAAGATACAGGCAATTTAGTTGACAACTTCTGAGATGCACAATTATTTGCAGTCAAAATGGTGGATGATTACTTCTCATACATCATGCAGATTTTAGGTATAGGAATGGATCCATCGGACATGACAATTGCAAAGAACAGAGTACTAGTAGTTAAAGAAATGGACTATTAGTTGATTGGAGGAAACTTATACAATTTAGGTGTAGATGGAATACTGAGACAATGTGTGCTGGAACATGAAAGACAAATGATACTTCTAGAAGCGCATGAAGGGATAACATGAGGACATTATTCAGGAGGAGCGACTGCACAAAATATTTTTTTCATAGGGATTTGGTGTCCCACACTACATAAAGATGCTAAAGAACACTGTGATTCATGTGATGTATGTCAAAGACTAGGAAATCCATCCATGAAGGATGAAATTCCTTTAAACCCGTAGGTTACCTTACAAATATTTAATAAATGGGCCATAGAATTTGTAGGGAAAATCAAACCACAAGCAATGAGATTAGGGGAAAGGTACATAATCACTGTGATAGAGTATTTTATAGGATGGGAATAAGCAACACGAGTCATAGACTGCACCGCTAAGACTACTGTGTGATTTTTGTGTGATAATGTAGTCACATGATTTGGATGGTTGCACATATTACTCAATGATAAAGGGACACACTTTCTAAATAATAGAATTTCAACATTGACCGAGGAGTTTCAAATTCATCATCAGAAGAGTACACTGTATCATCCTCATTCCAATGGAATAATGGAATATTTCAATAAAATCCTAGAGAATGCTTTGAAAACAATATACAACATAGGTAGAGATTATTGAGACTTAAGCGTTTTTTCATTTTTATGTGCATACAGGATAAGAATAAAAATGTTGATAGGGAAGACACCTTTCAGGTTGGTCTATGGGAAAGAAGTAGTATTTCCAATGGAGTTTATTCTACCTAGCCTACACATTTTAGTGATCACTGACCTTTCGGACTCTGACACAGTAGAGGAGATACTATTGTAGTTAGTACAACTCAAGTAAGATCATTTTGTCTTAGGTTTCCATTAGCAAGTTCAAAAGGAAAGAGAGAATGCATGGCATGATAGACACATTAAAGGCAAAATGTTTCAAGTGGGAGATTTGGTATTACTCTATGACAGCAAGTTCATGCAGCATCTAGGAAAGTTTAGAATTCACCGGCTAGGACCATATGTGATTCAACATGTAACATAGATAGGTGTTGCGTAGTTGGAAATCATGAATGGAGAATTCCTTGGTGTTGTGGAAAAATCCCCCCTGTGGATAGGTGGAACCTCGCTCAACTGGTTTTCCTATGATTGAGACAGTTCTAACAAATAGACACTAACTTTCCAAACTCTGTCTATTATATTTCTTTACTTGCGAAGAGAGAGGGAGAGAAGAAAAACGGGAATGGTACCTTTTCTCATAGCCCGTCCTCATTGTTCCAAAGCTTGATATCCAAATCCACACCTCGAACATAGACATGAACCTGCAAAAAGGATAAAGAAACTCCCTACTACTACTACCTAGTGTCAGATAATATCCTACTAATGTAAATTGGGACACAAGTAGACACATGCAATAAAGAATTAATAATACAAATTTATGGAAATAGGATAAGTTCTTTAAATGTGAAGAAATAAGTTTACAACCTGGTGGTGCAACCGTTCCACCAAGCCTCCTCTTCAAAACCTTGGAAATACTCCTTAGAAATTTTCTCTCAAGACAAAATTCTTCATTCTCTTATAATTATCCTCCTCACATTTCTCTCAAGATCAAAAAATTGATGCTCAATCTAGTCCCCCATTTCACCATGAATGGCCCTAGATAAATATGATTCAAGAGGTCCAATTAACATGTCTAAATGGAGAGTATGGTTGAGGATTTTTATGGATTAGGTTAGGATTTAATTTTATCTTCATTATCATGGATTCCACTCAAAATGGAATGGAAGAGGGTTGAGTGAATCTTGATGAAAACAATGAAAACAACCGAAATCTTTCTCCAACCAACTACCCCAAAAAACATGGAAACCTCTCTAACTGTAAGGAATCTCCCACAGGGTGGGATATAGGGTGTCCTAGTAATTCCCATATAACTGAGAAAGGATGGAGGATTATCACTATGCATGGGAATGGGGGAATCCATTGTAAAAAAGGCTAAAAACGATAAGGTAAAAAGTGGGTTTTCAACCTCCAAATGATTGTTTTTCTCCTCCAACTTGACTAGGTATCATGTCATGTCATTTTTCATGGTGTCAAGGTTGTAATACTTAGAAAATAATGACATTTAGTCCATGACACTTAGTATACTCTTAGTGGAATAACCCATTGCATTTGCGACACTTACAGGGTGATATGTCATAATTATAACACTTAGCAAAGTGAGATATGACACCTGCGACACTTAACAAAGTGATATGCGACTATTGGCTAGGTGTCAAAAAATGTTTTATAACCCTTGGAGGAATGGTGAATGGAAGTCAGTTGAAACTATATAGAGAAGGAAAAAATTATTTGTAGTAATCTAGGATAAGCCAGACCACATGTATCATAGTAATTGTACTATAGTAGGTTCAAGATAAAACATAGAAAAGTGGAAAAAATGAAGGAAAAGAAATAAACAGTATATAGAGAGAAAGAAAAATATTATAGAGTATAAAGACATAATACCTTGCGTAGAAGGATGAATTATCATGCATCAATATGGAACTTTTCCAATTAAGAAAATAATACACAGAAGAAAAAGATTATGAAGAAAACATTTAACATACTTGACCACCCAGAGTCAGGGCTATGCCACTTAAACAGGATGCAACACACCCAACCACCCACGAGATAGGCATGTTGTAGTCCCAAGACCCAGTTCTCTGATATCTAATTCTAAAACAAAGGAATTCTCGACAATGTTATAAGCATTCACACCACATGCATAAGACAAGATCCATGTCACATCATAAAAGAGATAAACAATGTGCCATGCGCAACAAATAACTAGCATACAGACACATTAGAATATATATCTCAGAGATAATTAAATACAAAGTAGAATACATTAAATAGAAAACATAGAGAGCACTTATCTGTGCAAGTAAACATTCACCAACTGGCTGTAGACCAAGGACGTTCCTCCCAACCATAGACATTGTTGTTCATTTACTCTCAACAACAGGTCACCCCCAATCTAGGGATATGAATCCACAAGCATGGGTCCTAGGCCACGTCTAGATACACAGTAGTTGTCTATGTAGCTCTCAGGATTCCCAACCTCACAAGAATCCTAATTTCCACATCTCTTTCCCCCTCATGCTGCACAACCCCAAGAAATGAACACCTTTCTCTTCCATGCAGTGACTGAGGTTGTTACATTTCTCTTTAGGGCTCCAATGCTACTAGTCAGGAAATATCCCTAAGGGAAATTCCAAGGACTCTCAGCTATGGATAGTTCCATCCAAACTGCCATCAATTTTATCCACACAGACATCCATTCCCTCCAGGAATGATTAGTAAATAATTACAGTCGTTCAACGATGCCTCTCCTCTTCTTGCTATTTGTTTCCATGCTCAGCCCAAGAACACATGAACTAGAAATAGTGAGTGAAGATGAATAAGAAGGAGTGAACCAGTGAGAAGAGGATGAACCAAGGGAAGAATGACCCCAAAACAACCCCCAAGGGATTTTTAAATAATTACATGAAGACAAGAGCCACATGGCCTCCCTCGCAAGAAGCTCATGTAACTCCCTCTTCTCCATAAAATCAATTATGGGTAAATAAAATAATAATAACAAGACTTATCCCCTCAATCCCCCTCTCTCATGGAATCATAGCCCCTTATCTCTTTTGTCCTTGTCGGTCTCGAATCCAATGGTGTGTTTTATTAATGTATAGGAAGTGTTACATTTCCTAGGCACTGTGGCCCCTTTTCAACTTTAACGGCTCACCAGCCTAAGTCATATTTACATAATACATTATAGTTTATGAAGGTTAGAACCAGAATGTTGCATCCCCCTCCCCTTATCTTGGAACTATCCTCAGTGCACAACACCATTCCAATGTTATTAACATTACAATTCCATGCCCTTTGGCCTTAATTAACACAAGAAATCCATCCCAATCTTTTATACATAGGCACTCTGGCCTAAAATATGTATGCATAGGCATTTCGACCCAAAACATGTATGATGATCTTTAGAATTTATATTTATGGAAGAAGTTCCAACCAATAGTCTCTCCTTGCCTCTTAGCCCTACACAACCTAAAGAAATGAACCCCTTTCTCTGCCATGCAGTCACTCAGGTTGTTCCACTTCTCCCCAACTTCAGTGCACTTGGACAGGAAGTTTCAGAGTTGTGGGTTCCATAACTCTAGTTGTATAAAGTCCATTGGAATTTCTGCCTTCCATGCCTTTGTCATTTAGTTTCTCCAACATCACCTTCTTTTCTCTCATAGTCTGGTACTTTTCTAGATCTTCAACATTCATCATTTTCCTACAATATTTCAAATTAGCGAGCATGTCAGTTCAAACTTTCTGCGTAAAATTCTCATTCTTTCTCATATTGTAATAGTAATTTTTCATAAACCAATACAATACTTATCTATGTTATTCATGGATTTGCATCAGTATGGTTGTCTTGTTAACTTGACTCATTTTTTCCTTGACGTACCCATTGTGTGCATGACCCCAATCAAGAGCTATCAAAGTCTTCTCTTCCTTGTGGTCACTCACTTTCCAGGACCAAGCTCAGGCATCCCCTTTTCTGCTATGCAATCCCTTAGGCGATCCATCTTTCCTGACCAAGGTTCTCTTGCACAAGACATTTTCTAGGGACACAAGGTTCACATGTTACAACGATATCCTTTTACATGATTTCCAGATTGCATATCCAACATATCATCTATATTATACACATACAGTCATCATGAGATATCATTATAACCATTTCAAAGATAAATGTCAAATTTGTTTTATAGAGGAAAATAAAAATTTTCAAGCATGATCTTTCTTCTCATAATGGTTGGCTCTGCAGCTGTAGATATCAGTCTTCCTTAAGGGCTTACATCCCTCCCATATCTAAGACCAATCTACCTGCAATTTCTTCAATTTACATTCGGCCAAAACAATTCATCAGTAATTATCAAATCATAATTCCCAAAACTATTTTATATAGGAAAAATAAAACTTCTAGACATGAGCTTCTGCTCATAACAATTTGACTCTTGCCACAATAGGCATTGGTATTATTTATGTTCTTACAACACTGCCATATCCCAGACCCCTTTCCTCCTGCAATTTCAACATTCCTCAACCAAACAAATTGTCAATATCTCATGTACAAGATATATAGTTTCATGGAAATGATTCAAAACAAAATCACAAAGTTCTCTTAGAATTGTTTACAACTATAATTCAATTACTTCTATTAATCCAACTATCAATTGGAATGAACACATCATTACATACACATGTATTATCAGTCACACAAACTTTTCATAATGCAATAGTTAATAAGATAACAATCAATGTCCCAATACCCATGGTCACATCTATAGAATGCATCCATGCATTCGCTACATAATACCACATAACTATGTCATGTATTCCACCGTGATGAGTTGGAAGGTCTGGCCAACAATTCAACACATCATCCACACACTTTCTACTATTTTCCTAACTATTTGGTTACCTTATTTTTCCACCCAAACACAACACCAAGAATATAATCCTTAAGTGCTCTTCAGTGTTGGAAAATAATTTGCAATCCAAACATCAAATATACAGTAGATACTATAGAGCACTCACATAGCGCTATATCCCTTCCATATCCAACCATATTATGGTCTCACAAATGACTAGCTCTATGGATATTCATTGTTATATAAGGAGTATGTCTCTTGAATTACCTAGTTATGATCCCATAACCAATCATAAAACAATATGAAACTCACATTTTGTCTAAGTGAATTCTAGAATCAACAACATTTACACACTCTAGGCCTTCAGCCATTAAATATCAATTTAAATACTGAAAATTAACTGAGGTAATCCTTACCTCATGTTGGAGCTGCCCTTGTTATTTCACCTTGCTCAGTTTCCAATTTTTGATGCTTGAGATCTAAAGTTGTTTCTCCTCTGTTTCCGAAATCATGAAACTCTGCGAATCTGGTCACCTGAATAGAAATGCACTTTTCCATCTCGAAAAAGACCCGTTTTTCACAAGTAAGTTTTCTCTTTTGATTTTGTTTAGGGATATCGCGAGTAGAACACTTTAAATTTTCAATCTCAAATTCCCGAGTTGCGAGTCTGCGAACTCATTTTCTAATTTTCGTCCAAGGCAAATAATAATATAAAACCTTCAACCTTTGTTTAGACGTCGTCGGGGTTTCGAGCCTCAGCATTCATCGACCCTAAATTTCTGTTTTTACAACCCCGAGAGCCGAGAACGCGATAACCTTCAGATAACCTTAGTCAAGAACCGAGGGTGAAAAACTAACCACGGTTAAACTTGGTTCTCGGCACATCGCCGCTCGGCACTTCCTTTCACAAAGTTAAGGTGTCCAAAACCCCGATGCACGAAGTTGTGACATAATCATAGCGATATTAATTAAACGCCTAAGATGAGATTTCCTTCTCTTAATTCGACCCTTAATTATCGCAGCATCGCGATATCGCGACTCGACATATCATTTTACCAAAAAACTGTCTTCGAATTCCCGAGTCACGATATGACGATTTAAGCTAATCACCTGATCAAGGATGCGTCAAATCACGGTTATTATTAATAAATGCTAAATCGGCACTCGCAGTCTCACGAGTTGTTAAGTCAGAATGTTAAAGGGAAATTCACGATACGGCGAAAGGCGAGGTAGAAATTTAAATCCATAAGATTCGATTTTCTAAAAATTAAACGAAATACGTCCTGCGCTTCAAAGTTGGCACATTTCATGAAGCTCTTGCTTACTCTCCATGAATCGATGGCCTCTCAAGCCGTCGAACATTAATAACATTAATGGAGAGCTAGGGTAAATCTACCACTGAATAGGATCAGATTTTTATAATAAATTTGGTTTTATTTACGATGGGACAAACTTAATTCAAGCGACAGGGATTTTCAAATATATACGGGATTTCGTTTTGTTTTTAAAAAAATATATATATATTTCCTATTAACGCATACAACTCGTCTTCCCCCGAGGATACTCACTTCCTCATGTATACACAGGTTTACTGCAGAAGAGAAAAACAGCAGGCTTCAGCTATGGCACCAAGGAGAGCAGCAAAAGCAAACATCGAGGTTTCGGCACAGGGTTCAGATAATGTTTCAGATACTTCACCTTGGACGAGTGGCTCAGTATCCACCTGGTCGTCTATTTTAAACATTCTGGAAGACGGGCTGGTAAACTGTTCGGATTCTGATGACGATAACCTTGATATTGTGAAGGACGACATGAATACTAGGTACAAGACAATTGTTCAGTCTGGGATGCACCTGGTCGCAACCAGACCTCAGTTGCTCCCATATTACGACATGATCCGATGGGCATTGAATCACGTTGACCTACCTACCAGAACTATTGTGAATGACCGACAGAACAGGATCGGGACTTTTAGGCCTAAACATATCCAGGCTATGTATAAACTCCCAACAAAATTTGAATATACATATGGCCAAGAATTCCTGGCGGAATTCAAAAAGAAAGAGTGCCAAGAATTTGACAAAACCTTTCCAGGCTTGATAAAATATTGGGTATCACATCCCGCGACATTCAGAGTAAATAACGAAGGCGTGTATTTGATTTCTTCGTTGGAGCGGAATTTTATGTATGTAGCAATGATGGCTTGTCGGATTTTCGGATGGGAGGATACCGCACATTTTTACATCCAGTGGGTACCTCTCATCTATCGGGTTGCAGAAGGTTCATCATTCAATTGGGAAAAAATGATCTCTGATAATTTATTCAACAGAATCACCGAGTACCGGGAGCAAAAAGCAGCCGGGAAACCAGCCGGATTCTACATGTCCACATATCTCATGGACTCAATATGCTCCATGACGCCTTTTCCTTTAATGAAGTGGGCTTGGAGTCTGACCCATGAGGAGACTGTTCACGAGTACCATGATAAGTTGTGGGAAAATAACGTGAACGAGTTTATTTATGAAATTTTCAACTGGGTGATGGTGCCCCTGCACGTCACCATTTTTGGTCTTTTGCCACCCCGCATCTCAGATAGCATTGCAGGGAATCTGAGCCATATTGCAGACTGGTACGTAGAGGAAGGATTCTCTTATTTTAGAGTTTTTGGAGCTACTGTTCCTCCTTCGGCACTGCCGCTGTTCATTCCCTATAAGCTAGCTTGTCGCGAAATTTCTCAGCAAACAGTAATCGGCGGAGTGAGAAAAGAGCTCAAAGCGTCGGCCAAGAAGGTATGGCCATTTTTCCCTATTCGGCTAAATTCATATTCATTATTATATTTTTGGCATGCTAAGGCCTAGGTTGCATCCATTGAAGACTTGAGCCTAGTTTCCATCGAGTACAAAAAGCATGATCCTCGGGGGATCGTAAGCACTCATTTGGGAAATTGTGGACTAAAAAGGTTCGAACATGAAAGTTCACCCTCGGATGATGTTTTCCGAGGGGCAAATTCCTATTCAAAGGTTCAATTTCGAATTGAATCCCTAGCACCTGAAGACAGGGTCTCAGTTTTGAAATTTCAGGAGCATAGGAGACAATGTCTCCCCGTGATACTGGGAGGTTTGGGACTTTCCAAGGGGAAAGAAAAAGAGGCCGAAAGTTATGGGGGGAAAACCTCTAACCCCGAGAAACAATAAGAAAAAGGTTCTGAGCAAGAGAAGAGTCCTGAGAAGGGAGAGAACCCAGAAAAGGAAAAGAGTCTTGCGCGGGAGGACAATCCCGAAACAGATAAAGAGGATACCGACCCTCCCAAGGAGCATAGCCCAGAGGTGGAAATAAAGGACACAGACCCACCAGAAACTAAGGATCCGGACACGGGAATAAAAACCTTTGATCCCCCGAAAGAGCAAGATCCACTCAGCACACCAGCGAAGGTAGCAAAATAGATCGGACAACCCATCACCTCTATCACACCCTTGCAGTCAGCACAGGGAGGCATTAACGAGGGATGGATTTTCGGGGAGGAACTAAAACCTATAAGTGCAGAGGAACTCCCTCCTAATGATTTCTTCTTTGACAAAAAGAGGAAAGCTGTAGTGAAGCGAGAGTTTTATCAGGAGGGAGAGTCCACTAATAAAACATTCAAAGTAATGACCGATGGGAGGAATAAAAAGAAGGATGAGTTTTCCACTGAAATCGCAAGAACTCTAGGAGCGTATGCAACGACAAATCAATATTCAGTCGAAATGTTGAAAAGGCAGCTCAAAGAAAAAAATCGCCTGATCAATACTCTTGAGGCCAGGGTGGCTTCGACAGCAGAGAGCGCGAGGAGTCAAGTAAGCGAAGAAATTGAGTTTGCCCAATTGGCCAACAAGAAGGAAATTGAAGTTCTTAAGACCAAGCTGGAACAAGCGAATTCTACAATCCGAGATGGTCCGGTACAATCGGACCAGCAGAGAGATATGATTACACAGCTGCAGGCTCAGTTGGAGGTCGCAAAAAGCAAGACAATGGACATCGAGGCCATTAAATCCCGAGCAACCGATATTAGGAGCAATATCTCTTCTGCTAAAAAGAACCTGCTAAACAAAGTTCGGGAAATTCGAGAAGACTGCTTGTTAATTCAGCAGATCTCTGAGAATCTAACTAACAAGGAAAGGAATGCAGAGGCTGCTCGATTCGCTTTCCAAGAGGTTGTAATAGCATCCAACAACAGGTTTTCAGGGCCTCCCGGGCTCACCATTTCCGAACAAACCAGAGGTAATATCTTGTTAAAGAATTGGGAACAGGATATTACTTTAAGCAAGGAGCAGGTTTAGAAAGTGAAAAGTTTGTTAGAAGAGGCCATCAATAATATAAATGGTGAGCAGATAGGGATAGAAATTGGAAATGACACAGAGGCGTTGAGGTAGATAAATATAGACCAGATTTCTCTCGACATAAAAGAGGAAAATGAGAGAAATTCAGCAGAAATCTCCAAAATGGACAGGATCGACCCAGCTCAAATCGATAAACATTTGATTTGACCCAGTGCGCGGCTTGGCATCCTTGAACTCATTGATATACAAGTAGATGGTAAGCTCCCACAGTTGGCACGAGAGTGCTATCTGGCCGAAGCTCGTTGTCAGGCCGAGCCTTCACAGCTTGTGACCCAATTTGTGAACAAGTGTGTCATGTACAATGAATCCGTGCGAGGACAGACACCTAGCACTTCTGGGCGATAGAATGGGTGAAATGGAATGATCTCTCTCCCCCCAGCTGTCAATGCAAAATCTTCACAGCTTGTATTTCATTTTTAGACAAGTGTAGCATATGTACTAAATTTAAGCAAAAACAAGCACCTGGCACCTTTTTGTAAACAGATTCGGATAGCTGGAGTAATTTCGCTATTTGAACTGAGAGGCAAATTTGGTATAAAGAGATCACAAAAAGAAGAGAAAAGGGATGGACTTTTTGGTACCCATTGTAACAGAGTTCTCCCATGAAGGAAGTTAATATAAAGAAAATCAAAGATTCCCGATCCTGTCCTAACTGTATTTCAAGTTTCTTTTGTCATGTTCTTTGTTTCTTTCCATTTTACTCTACACAATTAACTTGTTTTGTTATGTTCTTTGTTTCTTTTCATTTTTCTCTATAATTGAGAGGTAACACTATAACTTAGTGCGACTACTACTATAGTGAAGGAAGTCTATTTTTCGGTAATTGTCTCTTGTCCTTCCTCTGCACCGACTATCAGCAGGTGTAAGACCAAGCTACAGTTATAGAATTTTATGTTTACTTGCACCATATCAATTATGTTCATGTCAATTTCTTCTTCTGTGTATATGTGAGTGTTTTTCACTGGTAAGAGTTTTATGTTACTTGCAACTACATGTTTTTCTTTCATTTCACACCTTTTGCTAAAAAACATACAGTTACAGGAAAGGGCCTTTAGTTTGTATTTATATTTCATTCCTCATGCGAAGATTTCTCTTATCTTGACTAAATTGAATCAGCGATTAAAATCTCTCGTTAAATCATTTCCAGACTCATATTGTTCCTCAATGACTGTACCTACCGCTACTCAACCCAATATTCAACCCGGGATATCAGATCAAACACATATCGCACTAAGTCTTTTCGATACGATCCTTAGAACTGCAAATAACCAGGAAGAATTAGAACGTTCATGGGCAGCCATTGAACAGGATATTGCTACCCAGGAACAGTTGGAAGCTAGATAGCATGAACGCAGAAACCTTCATTAGCTTCCCCTACCGAAGGTTAATGAAATCCTTTATCAATCATTATCATACTTTCATATGCCTTGACTCTGTACTTTAAATCCTTAAGTACAGACTCAGGAACAACATCTTACTGGCGCCGTTGCCGGGGAGCGAAGTTATGAAATCTTTTCCCTGGGAAAATGACAAACTATTTCGTTGATAGTGTTGTTCTTTGATAGTGAACATAGAGTGCACACTGTTGTAAGGATTTTTAAAAATCTTTCACTTGGCGACTCCACTGAAACACAAACTGGCATCTGGTAGAAAGCATACCAGACAGAACCTGGCTGGCAAGTTGATTATGCCTATTAACAACCCTGAAATTTTTTTAAGAACAAGAGGCTCATTTGAAACAACCTCTTCAGTTAATAAACCCAAAGGTCCACCTTTAAAGACTAAATCCGCTTCCGAACCTCCTACTTCGGGTAACCCTCTGTCGGATATCAAAGATCTGGAAATAGAGCACAAAGAATTTAGGAATAAGCCACATCAAACTTTCCCATATATAAACAAGGGAAAAGATCCTTTGGAACGATCATTATCTTTCGACATACCATCCTTTCTTCATCAAAACTTCCCAGCTTCACCTGATTCAAAAGGGTGTTCTACACCCTCATTTCCTACTCCTAAAAAAATGGCTGGCGTCAGAGGAGGAGGTGGAGGAGAACCTAATCCCCCTCCTCCCGGAGTGTTTGCAAAAGTAGCGGCTAGATATGCTCTCCTAGTTTTACCCGCTCAACTTCATGATTTACCTGACAACTACATCAAAAATCTTCCTAAGTTCACTGGAGAGGGAGATTTAACCGCAGCCGAGCATATAAAATTCTTCGACCAGTTCGCAGACATCTGTGGTATCGAGCACGAAGATGTTTATTCAAGACTACTTGTCCAAACCTTCGAAGGACAGGTCCGAACTTGGTTTCAGAGTCTTCCTGCAGCTTCTATTCAAACATATAACGCCTTGGAAGATGCTTTCCTCAAACAATGGGGAGAGCAAAAAGATCACTTATATTACCTTACTGAGTTTGGGTCCCTAAAGAAAAAGAAATCCGAGACCGTTATGGAATTTATTCTGAGATTTAACAAAATTTATAATAAAATTCCAGTCGTTGTTAAGCCTTCCGAACCCTCAGCTAAAGTAACCTTCGCGGGAGCTTTCGAACCTGATTTTGCATTTCTTTTGCGTGAAAGAAGAGGAGACACTCTGATTAAAATACAAGAAAACGCTGTCGAAATAGAATCTAATATGATGGCTTCAGGTAAGATGAAGGCTAAAGTAGAAACAACCAACCGTGATAATAGACGCTATAGGGAACCAGCAGGTCCTTCTGGGTCAAATAGATACACTGACGACATAATGGATGATATGGCCCGAGTAATTAAAGATCTGTCCAACAAAATCTCTAGGATGGAAATGGATCATGCTAAGGCTGATTCTTCTAACAAAAGGGACTTCAGGAGAAACCCAAATCCCCAAAATCAACAGAGGCAAATAAAGAATGAAGATCAAAAAATACAAGCTCCCCTAAAGAACGAAAATTTTATAGGAGCAGGTGACCTCAAAGATTTCGGAGATTCGGAAGATGAATTTGCATGTTTCGGAGATGAATGTTCACAGCCCTTTTTGACCAGGGAAGAGTATGAGGAATCTTTAAATACTCCTCAACCTTCCAATGAAGAAGAGGAAGGTGATCATACTGACATATGCGTATCTCAACCAGAAACATAAATGATAGTGGTTGATTTTCAACCCAGATACAATCTGAGATCAAAAAATAAGCCTACCTCAACTGACCAACCTAAGAAAATCCTTCCAAGGGGTCAATCTCATGAACCCCCTTTGGAAGAAACATTGTTACCATTACCCAACGATAAAGACAAGGTAGAAAAAACTCAACAGTCTCAGGCGAAAAAAGCTGAGACCCAAACAAAGGAAACAGAACCGAGAAATAAAACTACAACTTCAACTAAGATCACGAGTGATAAAGCGATTCAGACAAATAAGTTTGTAAGAGAAATCCCATAAGTCTTAACCAAAGAAACGGACAAGGCTAATACATCTTACAATTTTGAAAATGAATTAAATAAAATTAAGATACCAATTCCTTTGGTCGAATTAGCAAAAAAACCCACTTATCGGAAGCAAATCGCCAAAGCGATGGGTGTTCATGAGCCAAAAAGTCACTCCGACGTTATCAACCTTGAAGATGATAGACCTAACATCACCTTTGGTCCTCATTTTGAGGGATTCAAAGATAACGTCGCTCCTTTCTATATCACCCTAAATGTACATGACCAGTTACTGCATAACTGCATGTTAGACTCTGGGGCTTCACATAATATTATGCCCAAAACTATAATGGAGAGGCTGGGGCTCCAGATCACTAGACCCTATGGAGACCTATACTTGTTTGATTCAAGAAAGGTTAAATGTATGGGAATGATAAAAGATCTGGTTGTTACACTGGCTCAGGTCCCAGTCAAGAGTATCTTGATGGATGTGGTTATTGCAGATATTCCCCCCAAATATGGTATGTTGTTATCCAGATCATGGGGAGCCAAGTTGGGAGGTTCTCTACAATTGGATATGTCATATTCCACAATTCCTGTATTCGATGGTTATTTTACCCGGTTGTATAGAGAAACAAGATTGGCATATACTGTCAGTGATCCTCAGAATCCAAATAATTTTCCCATTTATGTTGCAGATCAAGATCTGGGAAATTGTATATTGTCTTTCGATGATTATTTAAATGGATGCCCAAAAGAACTTGATATGAAGAAAGAAGAGCTTAGCCCCTTGACTGAAGAACTATGTAAAAGCGGTATCTGGAAAAAGTACTTCGATGGAGCTTCATCTTCCGAAGGAGCTGGTGCTGGCATACTTTTGATAGCACCTGAAGGTAAGTTTACCGTTCCTTTCTCATATCGCCTGCAGTGGGACATAGATTACACCAACAACGTATGCAAGTATGAAGCCTTAATCTTAGGTTTAGAGGCAGCAAAGAGGCTAAACATAAAAAACTTGGAGGTTTACGACGATGTTGAATTGATAGTGAAACAAGTAAACCGACAGTACCTAGCCAAACATCCCAGATTGAGAACATACAGAAATTGCGTTTGGGATTTAATGGAGAATTTTTTCTCATCTATAAAAATCCATTTTATCCATCGCACAGAAAATCTACATGCTGACGCGTTGGCTAAGGCAGCCTCGACCTTTTCCCCTCCCACAAATGTTAAGTTAAAATATCATATTGAAATCAGGTATAAACCCTCCATACCAGATAACATCTGACACTGGAAGGTCTTTGAAGACGACGAATAGATTCAGAAATTCCTTATAGCAATAGGTGAATTCTCTTAAACCCATCCAGACCAAGAAAACCAAAATGACCCAAGGTGGATTACACAAGAAGAGGAAAATCCTGAAACCTTCCGAGAAAAGATAGCGGATCATCGTGTGTTGGTCCTTAAAAATAACCAAATTCCAAAAGGCTTAATCCCTTTGGAAAGACTTTTTGATCAGAACGACATACCTGTGAAATCCACTCTACATCCCCAACCAGAAGAAGTGGAGGATTGCAACATAGGAACTGGAAAAGATTCCAGGATAGTAAATATATCTAAATTCCTCCCTCCCAAGGTAAAAGACCAGTATAGGGACTTACTCAGACAATATAAAGATGCTTTCGCCTGGTCCTATGACGAGCTCCGAACATATGATACTTCTATAATTGAGCACAATATACCTTTGAAGCCTGGAGTCAAGCCTTTTAGGCAGAAGCTCAGGCAGTTTAACCCCATTTTGTTGCCTGCTATTGAAAAGGAGGTTAAGAAGCTTTTAGACACGAAAATAATTGTGCCTCTGAGATACTCAGACTGGATAGCAAATTTGGTCCTGGTCAGAAAAAAGAACGGGGAAATCACACTGTGTGTAGATTTCCGAAACTTGAATAGGTCCTCTCTTAAAGATAATTATCCACTTCCTAAAATGGACCACGTCCTAGAAAGGGTAGTTGGGGCAAATCGTATGTCTATGATAGATGGGTTTTCTGGGTACAACCAAATTGCCATGAACGAGCAAGACAGAGAAAAAACCGCTTTCACCACACCATGGGGTACATTCATGTATGATAAAATGCCTTTTGGTTTAATGAATGCAGGGGCTACCTTCCAGCGCGCCATGGATATTGCTTTTGTTGGCGAAAGAGATAAGTTCGTAGTAATCTACCTTGACGATTTGACGGTTTTTTCTAAAACTAATGAAGAACATTTGACCCATTTAAAACAAACCTTCGAAAAATGCCACAGGTATGGTTTGTCCTTGTTATCATTGAAATTTCGTCCGCGCAAGGCGACAAGAACTCTGCATCGTCAACACAGAAAAACAGTCGTTCATGGCACAAGGATTAACTCCACAGCACAACAAAAGGGTCAAAACTATGCAAAAAATGGCCAAAAAATTAAAAAGCGCGATGCACCCACTGGGCGCACGCGCGTGCGCGCGCAACATCTTCGTATTTTGGGCGCATATGCACGGTTGTGGGGTGCAAAACCCGCGCGCCTGCCAAACGGCGCATTTATGAAGCTGGTCGACCTCCCAACCACTAATGGATCGGCTCGCAAGTCGATTTGACATCAAATCCGAGCTCAATCTACGTGGGGAGGCTGGTCAATAACCTAATTGTGCCCTAAAGAGCCTCTTTTCACATTCAAAAGAGGTTGCATAATAACCCAATGCTTGGCTATAAAAATCCATGAATGACCACCATTTTCTCAAGGAATTCTTCATACTGTTATGTTGCTGAGATTGCTAGAGAC
>ML776888.1:221941-236788 GCA_009831015.1 Picea engelmannii
TTTAGTTTTTGTTTAATTCTTGTTAGTAGCTTAGTTGTTTTCTTTCTAACCTTTTACATCACAGCTGTCATGACTAGCAGAGCCCAACTAGGCATGTAAGCACTCACTTTTTGCTCACACATTGACGAAAAGAGTGCAAACAGTCCTTGAACCCAAAGAAATCACATTTCGCTATGCAGGAAGGTAAGCTTCTGGGACATATCGTATTTAAGGACGGAATCAAGATTGATCCTAAGAGGGTTGAAGTGATACAAACTATCAGGATTCCTAGAAATGTTAAAGAAATTCAAGCTTTTCTAGGAACAATAAATTTCCTACGAAGGTTTATACCAAATTTCGCTGAGATTGTCAAATTGATCACAGGAATGCTAAAGAAATATAGCAAAGTAAATTGGACAACCGAGGCTAAAGCGTCATTCGAACATATTAAAAGAGTCATCAGCGAGGTACCTGTGTTGACAAGCCCGGATTACTTGAAATATTTCCTCATCTTCTCATTCGCTTCTCAACATACTATCACCGTAGTATTGCTGCAAAAGGATGACGAAGGATTTGAACATCCAATCGTGTTTTTTAGCAAGAGCCTTAGGGATGCAGAACTAAAATATGATATAATGGAAAAATAGGTGTACGCGATGGTGAAGGCACTCAAGGTGTTTAGAACTTACGTCCTGCATTCAAAAATTACCGCGTACGTACCAACCAGTGCTGTGAAGGATATATTGGTACAACCTGATAGTGATGGAAAACGAGGGCGCTGGCTCGCTAAGATTCAAGAATTTGATCTGGAAATCAAGCCAACTAAATTGATAAAAGGAAAGGGTCTGGCCAAACTCTTGGCTGAGTCAAATCTTAGAGCTCTTGATATCAATTGCCTACAAGGGGAAGAAGAGGACACACACTTGCAAGAGCCAGATGACCAGACATATCCAAACAAGGTAGAAGAAAAACTCATGTCATCAGGATGGTATAAAGATATAGTTTTCTACTTGGTAAACTTGAAATGTCGAGATGGACTAACACCAGCCAAATACAGAACTTTAAAACTCCATGCTGTCAAATATTGCATCTCAGACAATAAATTATATTGGAAGGATCCACTCAGATTTTTACTGGTCTGTCTGGTTGAGCCAGAAACTCCACGAGTTATAGAAGAATTTCATGAAGGAATCTGTGGAGGACACCATGCGTGGAGAGCCACAGCCTATAAGATCTTGAGGGCCGGATACTATTGGCCGAAACTATTTTCGGACGTTAATGCCAAAGTACGTGCCTGTCACTCATGTCAAATTTTTGCTGGTAAACAAAAACTCCCTGCACTACCACTCGTCCCAGTCAAAACTGAATCCCCATTTCAACAATGGGGATTAGACTTTATAGGGGAGATTAATCCCCATTCCAGTGCCCAGCACAAATGGATCCTAACAGCCATAGACTATTTTACAAAATGGGTGGAAGCAATTCCAACTAAAAGGGCCACAGACTCGGTGGTGATTGACTTTTTAGAAGATAACATTTTGTCCAGATTTGGGTGCCCTCGAAATATTGTAACCGACAACGCCCAGGCTTTCAAATCCATGGCCATGATCGACTTCTGCCAGAAGTACAGTATCGTTCTCAGCCATTCCACTGCTTATTACCCTCAGGGAAATGGGCTGGCCGAATCATCTAATAAAATCCTGGTAAACGTAATCAAAAAGGTACTGAACGAAAACAAGAGGTCCTGGCATATGCATTTGAAGCACGCTTTATGGGCAAACCGCATCAGCACTAAAAGATCTATCAGCATTTCGCCGTTTCAGATGGTATATGGGACCGAGGCGGTTCTGCCCATAAACTTAGCATTGCGAGTGATGAAATTATGGCAGGATCAAAATGAAGAGCCCAATCATGTAACCAGAAGGATTAACCAACTGATTGAGGTTCAACAGCTCAAAGTGGAGGTAGATGAGAAAATGCAAAAATACCAGGATGATATGAAAGCGTTGTTCGATCTTAAGGCGAAGGACAAAGAGTTCCTCCCAGGTGACTTGGTGTTGAGATGGGATGCGAGAAGGGAAGAAGCTGCAAAGCATAGCAAATTTGACCACCTTTGGTATGGACCATTCAGGGTCTCGTCTCCAGAAGGAAAGAACTCCTTTCTTCTGGAAAACATTGATGGAGAAGTTCTAAGCGCCCCTGTCAATGGGCGATATCTCAAACACTATATGACGTGACAGTGGTTGGGTAGGAAAGAAAATAAAATAAGGAATAAATAAAAAAAAAAAATTATACACATTTGTAATTAAATAAGACTTTATTATGAGTTTCTGTATATATTTATGTTTTTATTCAAACGTTTATTTTCAAATTTTGGGTTTTCGTTCTTAAATTTCCAATACATTTTCAAATCAAATTGTTCGTTTGTTGCAGGGTTCTAGCTTCAGGCGAAATTAGCTCAAGACTTAAGGTGCAAATCAGTGTTGGAAATAGGGCGCCATAAAACAGGTGATACATAAGATAGTTCATAATCCTCAAGGAAATTGAAAAGAGAAAACATAGGTGAGTTTTCTAAATACTCAGATCATGAAAGGTTGTTTTTATGCAATCTAAAACGACATTGTTCAAATTTCAATATAAAGGGTTAGATAACAGGATTATTTTTGCTTTTGATCTTTAAACTAAAATTTGAACGAATATGTTAAATTCAAAAAAAGCAGTCACTCATAATTTTTGCTCCCAAATACATTCAAAGACTAATCCAGAAACTGTTATGACCTTCTTCATAGTAAGCCATTTGATTGCTGCCTTGTTTTCTATTTATATGTGGACCTAGCCTTTAGTAACTCACTATTTTCCCAAACCTTGGAGAAGGGGTGAAGTTTTCACGATTCAAACCTCAGGGATTTCGAGCCAGAGCTTAGTAAGAAAGTTGGTCCTCGCAACTACCTGATCCTCTGCTAAGCCAAAGGAACGTCTATAGCGATCCTAACTTTCCTAGGATTTTCAATAGTGTCCGAAAAATCAAAGCTTGCTTAAACAGGATGCTCCTTAAAAGTTTATTTTGTTCTCCCCTGTCTCCCTAAGAACTAAAGGTCTTGTGAGGGTCAAAGGAAGGTTGATACCGAGTGATCAAAATAAGTTGAAAGACCTCTAATAAAAAATATATTACAGATCTCAGCCCTGATGTAAACTGATTGCTCCCATCTTCGTGTTTAAGAAATAAATAAATACCGAGACAGGTGGTGAAAGGAAATTCAGAAATGATTGCCCCCACCTAGTCCATTAAGACAATGAAAGGAAATTCAGAAATGATTGCCCTCGCCTTAGCGTTTAAACGCATGAATATTTTCCGAAGTGGTGAAAAGAAATTCAGTAAAAAGGGTCAGACAACTTCACCGAGGTACTGAACAAGCTCGCTGGCAGTGAAGCAATGTCTGAGAGATCTGTAAGGCTGTTATACATAAATATCAAATTAACTCTGGTAATCAACACTTTCTGAGAACCTGATCATTTCCCCAAGTTCCGATGGGACTTCCCTGTTTTTAGATTATATAATATCATTCTTTGATGCAAGCTGAGAATCACAAGACCTGTTGAATATACTTGGACCGTTACGACTGTCTTGAAACATTTCCCAAACTTAGTAGTGAGAAAGGGAAAATTGCAGAGGTAACTTCAGCTGTGTTTTGAAAAGAGTATCTGAGTTCGAGAGAATTTCTAGGTTATCAAACGAAAGTTTTTCCCCCTTTCTATTTTTTTCCTTGGATTTTTCTCTCAATCTTAGCCTATGAATCCATTTACCCAATTTTTGCACCTGGTATACAGTTCTTCCCGCCTCACACGGAAGCGGGATCCCTAGTTGGAGCCTATGTTGGAGCCGCCCTTGTTATTTCACCTCGCTCAGTTTCCAATTTTTGATGCTTGAGATCTAAAGTTGTTTCTCCTCTGTTTCCAAAATCATGAAACTCTGCGAATCTGGTCACCTGAATAGCAATGCACTTTTCCATCTCGAAAAAGACCTGTTTTTCACAAGTAAGTTTTCTCTTTTGATTTTGTTTAGGGATATCGCGATTAGGACACTTTAAATTTTCAATCTCAAATTCCCGAGTTGCGAGTCTGCGAACTCATTTTCTAATTTTCGTCCAAGGCAAAGAATAATATAAAACCTTCAACCTTTGTTTAGACGTCATCGGGGTTTCGCGCCTCGGCATTCGTCGACCCTAAATTTCTGTTTTTACAACCCCGAGAGCCGAGAACGCGATAACCTTCAGATAACCTTAGTCAAGAACCGAGGGTGAAAAACTAACCACGGTTAAACTTGGTTCTCGGCACATCGCCGCTCGGCACTTCCTTTCACAAAGTTAAGGTGTCCAAAACCCCAATGCACGAAGTTGTGACATAATCATAGCGATATTAATTAAATGCCTAAGCTGAGATTTCCTTCTCTTAATTCGACCCTTAATAATCGCCGCATCGCGATATCGCGACTCGACATATCATTTTACCAAAAAAATGTCTTCGAATTCCCGAGTCACGATATGACGATTTAAGCTAATCACCTGATCAAGGATGCGTCAAATCACAGTTATTATTAATAAATGCTAAATCGACACTCGTAGTCTCGCGATTTGTTAAGTCAGAATGTTAAAGAGAAATTCACGATACGGTGAAAGGAGAGGTAAGAATTTAAATCCATAAGATTCGATTTTCTAAAAATTAAACGAAATACGTCTCGCGCTTCAAAGTTGGCACATTTCACGAAGCTCTTGCTTACTCTCCATGACTCGATGGCCTGTCAAGCCGTCGAACATTAATAACATTAATGGAGAGCTAGGGTAAATCTAACACTGAATAGGATCATATTTTTATAATAAATTTGGTTTTATTTACGATGGGACAGACTTAATTCAAGTGGCAGGGATTTTCAAATATATACGGGATTTTGTTTTGTTTAAAAAAAAATATATATATATTTTCTATTAATGCATACAACTCGTCTTCCCCTGAGGATACTCACTTCCGCATGTATACACAGGTCTACTGCAGAAGAGAAAAACAATAGGCTTCAGCTATGGCACCAAGGAGAGCAGCAAAAGCAAACATCGAGGTTGTGGCACAGGGTTCAGATAATGTTTCAGATACTTCGCCTTGGACGAGTGGCTCAGTATCCACCTGGTCGTCTATTTTAAACATTCTGGAAGCCGGGTTGGTAAACTGTTCGGATTCTGATGACGATAACCTTGATATTGTGAAGGACGACATGAATACTAGGTACAAGACAATTGTTCAGTCTGGGATGCACCTGGTCACAACCAGACCTCGACTACTCCCATATTACGACATGATCCGATGGGCATTGGATCACGTCGACCTGCCTACCAGAACTATTGTGAATGACCGACATAAGAGGATCGGGACTTTTAGGCCTGAACATATCCAGGCTATGTATAAACTCCCAACAAAATTCGAATATACATATGGCCAAGAATTCCTGGCGGAATTCAAAAAGAAAGAGTGCCAAGAATTTGACAGAACCTTGCCAGGCTTGATAAAAGATTGGGTATCAAGTCCCGCGACATTCAGAGTAAATAACGAAGGCGTGTATTCGATTTCTTCGTTGGAGACGAATTTTATGTATGTAGCAATGATGGATTGTCAGCTTTTCGGATGGGAGGATACCGCACATTTTTACATCCAGTGGGTACCTCTCATCTACTGGGTTGCAGAAGGTTCATCATTCAATTGGGAAAAAATGATCTCCGATAGTTTATTCAACAGAATCATCGAGTACCGGGAGCAAAAAGCAGCCGGGAAACCAGCCGGATTCTACATGTCCGCATATCTCATGGACTCAATATGCTCCATGACGCCTTTTCCTTTAATGAAGTGGGCTTGGAGTCCGACCCATGAGGAGACTTTTCACGAGTACCACAATAAGCTATGGGAAAATAACGCGAACGAGTTTATTTATGAAATTTTTAACTGGGTGATGGTGCCCCTGCACGTCACCATTTTTGGTCTTTTGCCACCCCGCATCTCAGATAGCATTGCAGGGAATCTGAGCCATATTGCAGACTGGTACGTAGAGGAAGGATTCTCTTATTTTAGATTTTTCGGAGCTACTGTTCCTCCTTCGGCACTGCCGCTGTTCATTCCCGATAAGCTAGCCTGTCGCGAAATTGCTCGGCAAACAGTAATCGGCGGAGTGAGCAAAGAGCTCAAAGCGTCGGCCAAGAAGGTATGGCCATTTTTCCCTATTCGGCTAAATTCATATTCATTATTATATTTTGGGCATGCTAAGGCCGAGGCTGCAGCCATTGAAGACTTGAGCCTAGTTTCCATCGAGTACAAAAAGCATGATCCTCGGGGGATCGTAAGCAATCATTTGGGAAATTGTGGACTAAAAAGTTTCGAACATGAAAGTTCACCCTCGGATGATGTTTTCCGAGGGGCGAAGTCCTATTCAGAGGTTCAATTTCGAATCAAATCCCTGGCACCTGAAGACAGGGTCTCATTTTTGAAATTTCAGAAGCATAGGAGACGATGTCTCCCCGTGGTACTGGGAGGTTTGGGACTTTCCAAGGGGAAAAAAGAGAGGCCGAAAGTTTTGGGGGAAAACCTCTAACCCCAAGAAACAACAAGAAAAAGGTTTCGAGCAAGAGAAGAGTCCTGAGCAGGGAGAGAACCCAGAAAAGGAAAAGAGTCCTGCGCGGGAGGACAATCCCGAAACAGATAAAGAGGATACCGACCCTCCCAAGGAGCATAGCCCGGAGGTGGAAATAAAGGACACAGACCCACCAGAAACTAAGGATCCGGACACGGGAATAAAAACCTCTGATCCCCCGAAAGAGAAAGATCCACTCAACACACCAGCGAAGGCAGCAAAACAGATCGGACAACCCATCACCTCTATCACACCCTTGCAGTCAGCACAGGGAGGCATTAATGAGGGATGGATTTTCGGGGAGGAACTAAAACCTATAAGTGCAGAGGAACTCCCTCCTAATGATTTATTCTTTGACAAAAAGAGGAAAGTTGTAGTGAAGCGAGAGTTTTATCAGGAGGGAGAGTCCACTAATAAAATATTCAAAGTAATGACCGATGGGAGGAATAAAAATAAGGATGAGTTTTCCACTGAAATCGCAGGAATGCTAGGAGCATACGCAATGGCAAATCAATATTCAGTCGAAATGTTGAAAAGGGAGCTCAATGAAAAAAATCGCCTGATCAAGACACTTGAGGCCAGGGTGGCTTCGGCAGCAGAGAGCGTGAGGAGTCAAGTAAGCGGAGAAATTGAGTTCGCCCAATTGGCCAACAAGAAGGAAATTGAAGTTCTTAAGACTAAGCTGGAACAAGCGAATTCTACAATCCGAGATGGTCGGGTACAATCGGACCAGCAGAGATATATGATTACACAGCTGCAGGATCAGTTGGAGGTCACAAAAAGCAAGACAATGGACATCGAGGCCATTAAATCCTGAGCAACCGATATTAGGAAAAGTATCTCTTCTGCTAGAAAGAACCTGCTAAACAAAGTTCGGGAAATTTGAGAAGACTGCTTGTTAATTCAGTAGATCTTCGAGAATCTGACTAACAAGGAAAGGAATGCAGAGGCTGCTCGAGTCGCTTTCCAAGAGGCCGTAATAGCATCCAACAACAGGTTTTCAGGGCCTCCCGGGCTCACCATTGCCGAACAAACCAGAGGTAATATCTTGTTAAAGAATTGGGAACAGGATATTACTTTAAGCAAGGAGCAGGTTCAGAAAGTGACAAGTTTGTTAGAAGAGGCCATCAATAATATAAATGGTGAGAAGATAGGGATAGAAATTGGAAATGACACAGAGGCATTGAGGCAGATAAATATAGACCAGATTTCTCTCGACATAAAAGAGGAAAATGAGAGAAATTCAGCAGAAATCTCCAAAATGGACAGGATCGACCCAACTCAAATCGATAAACATTTTATTCAACCCAGTGCACGGCTTGGCGTCCTTGAACTCGTTGATATACAAGTAGATGGTGAGCTCCCACAGTTGGCACGAGAGTGCTATCTGGCTGAAGCTCATTGTCAGGACGAGCCTTCACAGCTTGTGACCCAATTTGTGAATAAGTGTGTCATGTACACTGAATCCGTGCGAGGACAGACACCTATCACTTCTGGGAGATAGAATGGGTGAAATGGAATGATCTCGCTCCCCCCAGCTGTCAATGAAAAATCTTCACAGCTTATATTTCATTTTTAGACAAGTGTAGCATATGTACTAAATTTAAGCAAAAACAAGCACCTGGCACCTTTTTGTAAACAAATTCGGATAGTTGGAGTAATTTTTCTCTTTGAACCGAGAGGAAAATTTGGTATAAAGAGATCACAAAAAGAAGAGAAAAGGGCTGGACTTTTTGTTACCCATTGTAACAGAGTTCTCCCATGAAGGAAGTTAATATAAAGAAAATCAAAGATTCCCGATCCTGTCCCGACTGTATTTCAAGTTTGTTTTGTCATGTTCTTTGTTTCTTTCCATTTTTCTCTACACAATTAACTTTTTTTGTTATGTTCTTTGTTTCTTTTCATTTTTCTCTACATAATTGAGAGGTAACACTATAACTTAGTGCGACTACTACTATAGTGAAGGAAGTCTATTTTTCGGTAATTGTCTCTTGTCCTTCCTCTGCATCGGCTATCAGCAGGTGTAAGACCAAGCTACAGTTACATAATTTTATGTTTACTTGCACCATATCAATTATGTTTATGTCAATTTATTCTTCTGTGTATATGTGAGTGTTTTTCACTGGTAAGAGTTTTATGTTACTTGCAACTAGATGTTTTTCTTTCATTTCACACCTTTTTCTAAAAAACATACAGTTACAGGAAAGGGCCTTTAGTTTGTATTTCTATTTCATTCCTCATGCGAAGATTTCTCTTATCTTGACTAAATTGAATTAGCGATTAAAATCTCTCGTTAAATCATTTCCAGACTCATACTGTTCCTCAATGACTGTACCTACCGCTACTCAACCCAATATTCAACCCGGGATATCAGATCAAATGCATATCGCACTAAGTCTTTTCGATACGATCCTTAGAACTCCAAATACCCGGGAAGAATTAGAATGTTCATGGGCATCCATTGAATAGGATATTTCTACCCAGGAACAGTTGGAAGCCAGACAACATGAACGCAGAAACCTTCATTAGCTTCCCCTACCGAAGGTTAATGAAATCCTTTATCAATCATTATCATACTTTCGGATGCCTTGACTCTGTACTTTAAAGCCTTAAGTACAGACTCAGGAACAACACCTCAATCCCCTTCAACATGTATGCATCAACGGAAACTAAATGCATACCTGCTTGGTTGTTACCAACCTACTTGTTGTTGTCTGACCAACTGATACTTGTAGAATCTCACATACTTCCCCCTTCATCATTTTGATCACCATTCCTTTCATTTTCATGGGTCTTCACCTCGATGGAAATTATAAGCAACAACAACATCCACATATTTAACCATGCTATATCATTTTTACTGAATACATAATGCATCCTTATTCATACTCAAACATCATTTCATAATAATAGACTATTATAAGTTCACCATGTTATATGCATATCCAAGAATGTACATATGAAAAATTACACATCTATCTGCACCAAGCATTTACTGTCATCATGCCTACTAATGCATATGCAATTTAACTTCATTGCATGTTCATTCACTCTAGTGAATTTCTGTTTCAATTCACTTATTTATGTATCTATTTATGTTCTAGTTGGTTTTCCTTGAATTCCTTTAGATCCTTGATGCCTTGCATGCTCACATTCTTCTCATCTTCACTATGGTTCCCTAGGTCTGAACACTTTTCCAACCATGTTCCACCTGGCCATTCTTTCCCACTTTGTACCATTCCCCAATGGAAATCCATTTTCATTTAGTGCCACTTTTGAAGTGAGAGAGCATTCCAATTCCTCTGCATGGGAATATTGCTTCCACTGTGAAATTTGATTTAATATTTTAGAGAGCAGATAAGTCATATCTAACAAATTCTTCCTTGGAACTCCTATGCTTGACACATAGATATTATTCACACACCACCTCTTAAGATATTTGTTTCCTTCCACATCAAGCTTGAAACTATCTACGCATCTCTACCTTCAAGGCTATGGAGCCTTAATTTTCCTTTCTATGCCCATTAATGACATTATTCACTTGCTAGCTTCATGTCCCATGTGAGGATTCTTTCTTTTGTAGTACCTCATACAACTTTTGTAAGAAACGTTATGCCTCCATGACCCTAACATATGATCCTATTCTTGAATTGATCTAGTTTTACCTCTAATCCTGATAAACCTGCAAGCAACCATCTTGTTAGAGTTATACATATCATACAAAAATTGTCAATTAAATTTACAAGTACATTTTCATTTAAGTGATAATATCATTCTTTAATTAATATCATTTTTCCTTTTTATATGATTTGAATCTTTTTTAATCATGAATGTGTGTTGGTTCTTTTGTCTTCATGAGTTGATCATAGGCATGGATTGACTCATTATATCATACTCATGCTTCTGTTGTGTTCTCAGTTCACAAACATATCATATTTTGACCCTTTATCAATTCCCTGTACTATTCTAGTGTTAACTCTCTGTCGAATTAAATCTTTATGAGGCACTTCCTTCAAACAATTTACATATGACCAGATGCGCAAAACCACATGATTATTGATTTTAGAATTGCCTCTTATTTTCCCATTGTTTATTAATGCAAACCCCCTTCTCCTAAAATTGTTCGACCTCACGGTCAAGGGTCTTCAATCCTAAGTTGAATTGGCTCTCCGAAACCTTGATGGTTTCATTCTGTATCTAAACACAGGCCCTTCCATATTTCTAGTGTAGGTCTGATGGCCCCTGCGACCTTCTCCTACGGCCTTGCCAAAAATATCAGTGTTGGCACTAGATGCATTTTCTCTTGGCCCCTCCTTAGATGTGACCTTAGGCGGTGACCTCACGCAGACACGTGATTGTGAACACACTCAAAGGTGGTTTGGAACCAAACTACTTTTCATCCTGTAATTCACCTCGATCCACCATGTGTCCTTTTTCCAAAACTGTGGTCTCGATTATGGCTCATCCTTGACTTCGTAAAGCCAGAGAACCTCCCATACCCGTAATGCGAGGTGACCGTTGAAATTGAAATATTGATGGTGCTTCCAAATGGAAGAACAATATCTACCTCTTGGGAACCAACGGTTCATATTTACCTCTCCCAGATCGACGGTTGTGGTTGTTTCATAATTTCGTACTTCGAAATTCTCAAATATCAAACTTTACTTCCCTTGAGATACATGGGATTCTTCCATGCGTCCTTTTGAATCGGACAACGGGGAATTGCTTTGGACTATCCAACGATTGACGTTTACTTTGGGTCCTTACCTAGAATCCATATTTTTACGTCACCTGTTCTCCTGATCTGACGGTTCAGGTCTACTTTAGATGATCCAACACTCGACATTTACTTTGGGTCCTTACCCAGAATCCACAACTTCACACCACCTATTCTCCTAATTTGATGGTTCAGGTCTACTTCAGATGATCCAACAATCGATGTTTACTTCTTGTCTCCAGCTCTCCGGGCTTTGAGAGTTTCAACTCTAAACTGAAAAATCACGGAGTAATTTCTCCACAGTCCACGATCTGTCGCCATGTAGCGAAATACTGTAAGCAGACACATGGTCCAATCAAGAAGGTGACACATGTCACATCCTATGTAACATTTAAATCATATGCAAGTCACATCACTTTGGAAATTCCAGGGTCCACTTCACCTCTTGGTGACGTCATCGTGCCCCACCACTTCAGCTCTTCATGCTTTCGCACTTCGAGAGTTTCCACACTAGCACACTTCCAATTCTCCCAAACTCTGATTTCTTGAACCGGCCAAAATTTTGCCATGTTTCTCCCTTATCGGACAACCCATATTAACCTAGGTCTTTAAGAGATCGGAAGTTACCACTGCAAGGATCAACTGCGGAAATTCCTTCGGTCCTTCAGACTTTGGAAAACTCAAACTTCATTTTTTTTCCAAATTTTTTTATCTGAAGCTCGCGATCTACTGACACATGTTTCCCACCGATCAATGACTACAATTTATTTGGTTCTTCATACTTCAAAGAACTCAAATCTCAACCTTTTGTTTTCCCCAAAGAGCATGGATTTTTTATTTGCGTCCTCCTAGATTGAATGATTGCAATTCACTTTGGATCTTTGGGGTCCGGAAATCTCAATTCTCAACTTCTCCTTGCTCACCTTTTCCTGGAGTTCTTTCACCCAAAGCACATGATCGATTGACACGTGTCCTCCTACATATCGATGGTCCCTGACTACTTTTTCTCTTTGGAGGTTCATCGCTCTAGTAATAACATGTTACATCACTACATGCCTATCAAATTGCAGGTGCACACATTGACGGTTTGGAGTAACCCACTTTTCTCCCTGCAATTCTCCTGATACTAACATGTAACCCCTTGGTGAAACTGTGGTTTGGATTGTGGGATCGCCTTGGGAAATTATCTCCCGTGAAACTTGGTTCCCCATAATGCCTCCTGTCTGTTGATCTCTCTCTCCCATGGGATCTGACAATTGTAACATTAACCCTTGAATCCTTTACATCGGACGACCCATATTCACCTATCCTCTGATCCAACGATCACAGATCTCTCTTGATACTACAGTGGCGATCACTCCCAAATTCGAATGGGGATGGTCACGATCCTTCGAACCCTTTACAACTGATCTCTGATGATCTAACTCCTACGTAGATTCTGCAACACCATTCCTCCTGAGATTTTCAACTTCATGGTCATAATTTGATCTCAACCATGAGACTCTGACCAATAGACCCGACCCATACGAGTCAAGTGTTTCAACTAGAATCTATGATACCAATCTGTAACATACCCAACCACCTAGAGGCTGGGCTACGCCACTTAAACAGGTTGCAACACACCCAACCACCTATGGGCTAGGCATGGTGCAGTCACAAGACTTAGTTCTTTGATCTCTAATTCGAAAACAAAGGACTTTTCAGCAATTTTAGAAGAATGCATACTACATGAATAAGACAAGATCCATGTCACAGCATAAAATAGATAAACAACATGCCATGAAAAAAAAATAACCTACATACAGACACATTAGAACACATATCTCGGATATAATTAAATACACTTTGGAATACATTAAACAGAAAACACAGAGAGCACTTATCTTTGCAAGTAAATGTTCACCAACTAGTTGTAGACCAAGGACGTTCCTCCCAACCATAGACGTTGTTATTCATTTACTCTCAACAACAGGTCACCCCTGAGCTAGGGCTATGAATCCACAAGGATGGGTCCTAGGAAAATTCTAAATATAGAGTAGTTTGCTATGCAACTCTCAGTTTTCCCAACCTCACAACAATCCTAATTTCCATCTCTCTTTCCCCCTCAGCCTGCAAAACCCCAAGAAATGAACACGTTTCTCTTCCATGCAGTCCTTGAGGTTGTTCCATTTCTCTCCAGATGTTGTTGGGTATTCTACCCTACGGAATAATAAGCTAGGGCTATAAGCTCATACGCAGATCATGACCCTCAAGACTTAACTTTTAACCTTCTACCCGAATCTAAAACCCCTTTTTTCACATGCACACAAGAGAAGAATGAACCAACCTTTTTCCGACGGTTGAAGTAGATCCTCTGTTGAGTTTCTTATCTCCTTGCTGCTACTGCTCCTTCCAAAAGCTTCCCTGCAATCAAGACAAGACTATGCATGCATGCTACTGATCTATTCTAAGGTTAGAGATAAAAACACAAATCAAATAGCATAGATAAGACTCATGTATTCGGGACAAGAAAAGTATCTTTTTATTAACTTCAATATGAATCAACTTACAATGATTTCTGAGGCCGGTCACCGTTCCACGATCCTGATCCTGGGCTCTTCCTCTTCTTTTTTGTCCTCCAACTGCTACTTCTTGAGTTTCTCCTAAAGCTTGAGGCAAGGCTAAAGGGTTGGGACAAAACTGGCTTGGCAATTTGGCAGAGTTTCTTTGCTATGATTTTCCTCTCTTGAATAGTACCCCTACCCCTCCTTTTATAGGCTAGAAGGAGCTAGGGTTTTTGGCGAACTCTCGGCCATTCATGGCTTGGAGTTCTAGTTAACTGACAAAACGCCTCGTGTCCCGGCGGAAACTTTCCTGATTTTTTGCTTTGTTAGGTACCCGCGGGATGTTTTGGGTTAGCCCGCGGATGCCCGCGTTCAGTATAAGGACAACAAGCGGATGCCCGCGCCCAGTGAGAAGTTAGGGCGTGGGTTACTTTGTTTTAAGTGGTTTTTGAGGAACTGTTCAGCATGGCTTTGGCTAGGAAGAGGCATGAGTAGGCCTGATGCCAGGTAAGCAGAGATAGTGCAATTTAGGGTTATAACAGATGCCCCCTAATGTGTGAGGTCACAAGAGCATCTGATGGCCGAAATACATTACCAATTCTTTACCAATATGTACTGATATGCTGAATAAGTGAGCCCGGGAATCAGGAATCGGGAAGTGCCGCCTACAAAAAATATCAAATGTCTCACCGAGGCGGGCATACCCATGCTCGGGATAAGATACACTATAGATCCATGTCATATAACTATAAAGAGTAGCCGTGAACAATACACAGCGGAGCTACATCTCGAAATCAGAAAGATATACAAAGAAAGTATCCATCTCTCAGAAGCTGATTTGGCCTGATGGCTGTACTTCAGAGCTCAAGCAACAACTTCAAAATCTTCTAAACTTGGGTAGGAGTGTAATATGAGTGTACGACTGCACTACCCAGAGGTCT
>ML776888.1:251252-266602 GCA_009831015.1 Picea engelmannii
GTTTTTGGCGAACTCTCGGCCATGCATGGCTTGGAGTTCCAGTTAACTGACAAAAAGCCTCGTGTCCCGACGGAAACTTTCCTGATTTTTTGCTTTGTTAGGTACCCGCGGGCTGTTTTGGGTTAGCCCGCGGATGCCCGCGTTCAGTATAAGGACAGCAAGCGGATGCCCGCTCCCAGTGAGAAGTTAGGGCGCGGGTTACTTTGTTTTAAGTGGTTTTTGAGGAACTGTTCAGCATGGCTTTGGATAGGAAGAGGCATAAGTAGGCCTGATGCCAGGTAAGCAGAGATAGTGCAATTTAGGGTTATAACACCAGGGTTGCAGTGCTACTAGTCATGAAATATCCCTACTCTAAATTCCAAGGACTCTCAACTGTGGACAGTTCCATCCGAACTGCAATCAAGTTCATGCACACAGACATCCATTCCCTGTGGGAATGATCAATAAATAATTACATCAATTCAACGATGGCTCTCCTCTTCCTTCTATTTGTTTCCATGCTCATCCCAAGAGCACATGAACTAGTAGTGGTGGGTGAAGAGGAAGAATAAAGAGTGAACTAGTGAGAAGAGGATGAACCAAGGGAAAATGACCCCAAGAAACCCCCCAAGGGATGTTTAAATAATTACATGAATATAAGAGCCACATGGCATCTCTCCCAAGAAATTCATGTAACCCCCTCTTCTCCATAAAATCAATTATGGGTAAACAAAATAATAATAACAAGACTTAGCCCCTCAAGCCCCCTCTCTCATGGAATCATAGCCCCCTATTTATTTTTTCCTTGTCGGTCTTCTAGCCAATGATGTATTTTATTAATGTATAGGAAGTGTTAAATTTCCTAGGCACTCTGGCCCCTTTTCAACTTTACCAGCTCACCATCCCAAGTCACATTTACATAATACATTAAATTTTATAAGGGTTAGAACCGGGATGTTACAAAACATATGAAAAAACAAGAAGAATTGCGTAGTTTGGCATTGACAAGAATGTTAGAAGCAATAAAGCAGAGAAACAATGATGACAAATTGGAAATAACAGGTCATAAATATGTCGTCTAGTTTTAAGTGGTAAAATCCACAGAAAATCATGACAGATAGGCAGTACGAGGAAAAATCACATGGCAGATTTGGTAATAAATCCACATTTATTTAACCATTGATCAACCCTGTTGGCAAACTAGACAAGTTAGTTAAGGCATGAAGAGACACACACAGTTGGAAAGGAGGCACAAAATAAGTCAAAGGTTACCAAGCATAAATCATTGTTACTAAAATATGCATGAAAGGGAGAGTGAACCAAAGTGATCCAAAGCGAACCCGAGTGAGTAAGAGCTGAACTAATGGCACACCAGAATAACCAAGGACAAAGTAAAGGAACTTTTCACACAAAACAATGGCCCCACTGAAAGTTGGAGCACCATCAATAGTGGCATGAAAGAAATCAAAATGACTAGCAGATGCACAAGAGGTTGAGGAAATACCTGGAGCTTCGACTTCGGCTTCATAAGAAATCTTCCATAAAGATTATATCCCACAGACGAAAGACCATGCGTAGCAAGTCAAAGTATGAGCTGATGGGAAATACCCACTGGAAACATCACCAGTACCACTTGGTGTAAGTGTGGAAGGAGACATGCTAAGAAATGTTGAAACCCTCATGTTTGTGGATCACGATATCATAGACAAGCAAAAGTTTCCCGAGATGGCTAGGGAAAATTACCTGTGCGCTAATAGTGTAGTGGGAACACAATCGATATTGTTGTAAATGAAGATGTGGGGGACTCAACTTGAGAATTCAAGGATACTAAACCTATTGGAGGTTTTGTACTTAAAAAACAACCTGGAAATCAATTCTTGTTTTAAGTTACTGCTCAATAGCTTCCATGGAGGGACGTTGTGGATTGACCCACCAGTATATATTGATATTGCATTGATTTTACGAATCAGAGGGCTACCAAAAGAAGGAGAGGATTTGGCCACCTTGTTTAACAAAGCAGGGGGGATATCCCTATCAGAAGAAATGAAGGAGAAGTTTCACACCTTCAGGGGGAAAATGGTATTGGTTGTCATCAACATCAATGATGACAAAGTTCAGTTTCCAACATAGGTGTTGGCCTGCAAATTGTTGCGCAAGTTCCATAAAGATGAAGTACTAGCCGTAGTGATCGCGACTCCTAAAATATTCTCAAACATGGTACAAATGAATCGGGCCACCTTCTTGGTCAATCAAGTTTTGAAAGACTGTAGCAAGGCCTAGAAGAAGGGTATCGAATTTAATTATGCTTGGCTTTTGATTTTGATTGCATTGGTAGGATGGTAGGAACTAGGCTAGTACCAATGCATGGGAACAACCAGTAGATGTAATATGGTCACGTGCTATGGTAACTTATGGAATATGAAAAAAAAAAGGAGGAAACAAAATAATAATGTTACATTTTTTTATACTTTGATAATATGAGGTATGTAATCGAGCAGAAACAACACATTGCAACTGAGAAAGTGGAAACCTACAAGATATTGCATGGTTCAAATAAGGGATGCACCATATGTAAGTACAATCAAAGAAGGACCCTGGGCTCCACTAGCTTCCAACCAACTACAAGTTGATTATATAGGATGTCTCCCTAATATCTAATGATTGGGAGGATTGGTGGAAATCTCCATCAAAACAAACGGGCCACCCAGGAGATGAAGAATAACATGAAAAGGGTGATGAATAAATGGATGAGGGGTAGCAGATTGACCAGAACAATGGTGGAGGAAACATGCCTAGCCCATCAACAACAGAGGCACAAAAAAAGTCCCCAAACCAGGAGTGAAATGAAAAGATAAGGGGAATGATCCAGTAGGATGTGCGCACAAGAATACCAAAGTACACATGGTACCCCTAGTCTACAATTTGACCAATTATAACTAGGCTCGAATTAGCTACCAAGTTCAGGATGACACAGAGGAATTCATTGATGAAGTGTTGAGGAAAAAAATAGAGTAGCGCTATAAGGTGCAGGATCAGTTGGTAAAACTACAACAACTTTTGAAAGAAGCCAACATAAAAAAAGAGATAAGGTCAGAGGGAGGAATGTCCACAATTCCGGTGCAAGAAGCAAAGACTGCTCATTGATTCTTAACCAAGCTAGCAGTTGGGCACAAAACACTACAAATTGAGATTGATGCAATTGAGTTCCCAATGAAAAAACTACAAGAACATGTTAAGATGATAAGGCATATGAACATAGTGGTGTCATGGATGATGATACACATAATACAAAGCTTGCAAATAGGCATGTTTCATGAGATTAGGATCTGAGGAGACGAAGCACACCAAGAACCAACCAAGGTAAAGGATGAAAGGGCTCAATTGTAGTAACAATATGAAATTTTTGTACAACAAAAGAGCACAATGGAAGGACAAGTGGAAGGAGTAAGGAAGGAAAATAATGAGGCCAAGGAAAGGGCCAGGAAAGATTTAAAGGAAAAGGATGAAGCCAAGAATATGGCGCAGAAGACACAAGCTATCATCCAGATGTTGTACAAGGAAATACCAAAAGTTTTGATAGTATTAGAGGCTACTATGGAAGAGTAGGTATTGAATATTGGTGAAGTCATCAAAGGGTTTCGATCGAAGATTGAGGACCTACTGTTGTGAAGTATATCGAGAACACCATGGGAGGAACAAGTAGGAAGATAAAGAACGACAATGAAAACCATCGATAACATCAAGAAGGTTGAAGAAGAGTGAGAAAACATTTGAGAGAATAGTGTGAAAATATGGACATACTTGGTGGAATATCTAGATATGAAGGTTGTGGAGGCCAAATTAAGAGAAGTGCATGAAAAGGCCCAACAAGCTTAAGAGAGAATAAATAGACTTCCATGATTTGAACGGTTGATATCCATTTTGGAACGGAGGTAGTCATACGTGGAAGTTGAAAATATGATGGATCAACAAAATATCCTTCAGCAATGATTAGGACTACTGCAGGAAGAAGCACTGAGGGTGATATGAGAACTGGTCACTCCACAAGGAAAGGTGGAACAAGAAGCACATGAAGCAAAAGAAAAACTTATAGCTTTGACTGCTCAGAGGGTTGAAGAGATTGTAGAAATAGAGGCAACTTTAATAAGGGAAGTCACATCAACAAAGGAATCCTCCCAAAAGTTCATCCAAGGACAAAGGAGTGTGCAACAAGCCTAAGTTTCTCAGGATGAGAGACATGTGATTGTTAGGGGTCTGTTGGACAAGAATTTTGGAAATAATATACATAAAAATACTAAGTATAGAATATGTGTGTAGAAGAAGAAGGTAGACTCAGGAGTGCACAGTTGAGGTACAACGGGGAGTAAACTGCACAGAGAGAAGAATAAAGAAGAAGAATACAACATAAGAAGAAAGTAGGAGAAGAAAGCTGGTGAAAATGAAGGATGACATCCAGACATGCTAAAGATAGAAGGATGCACAAAAGTATGAAGAACAAAATTGAGATTGCAAAAGAAGCATGCAGATATAAAAGTAGGTGAAAGCAACCCAAACAACAAGTTAACTTGAATTTATCATGTATTGTAATAGGGTTTGGGGATGAAGAAAGTAGGGTTTTAAGCCCTACAATTTATGTATAAATCTGTAATAGGTTGGGAGATTAGGGGTTCTATTTTTTCTATTATGTTATGTTTAAAAAGAAAAGTGATATGATAGGTTGAGAAGGAGAGATTTTATGTTTGAATGGTAAGGAGATGATGAGGAGAGAGATAAATTCTTGCACTGTAGACTAGCTAGGCTAGGAGAAGAGAAAGATAATCATGATTTATCTATGTAAGCGCATTGCACAATCCTTAGAAAATTACCAAAAGAATAATAAAGAAGCTAGTCGCTATGGACGTAACCCAGAGTTGGGTGAACCATGTTAAGTACTTTGTTGAATGTATTTTGTGTGATTGTTCATGGATTCTGTTTGGATGCATATTAGATTAGATTTTTCTTATGTATAAACATTGTGCAATAGCTATGATTGTTACAGTAATGGGTTTATGTTCTAATATGGAATATAATGGTAATATGAATCTGAATTCACTAAGTAGCTAATGAAGAACAATGACAAAAAAATGCACACAAAAACAATAAGTAAGAATTAACAGAATGATTTCCTCCCATTCCATCACTACTTAGAAACTTGGTTCCTATGGTCCAAATAGTTACCTTGGGTGAGAATTCATATACATGTAGGTGATGCCAAAAGGGTCGATGTCTGAAGGGTTTTATTAGTCAGGATAACTTGAACCTAGGTTCTTACACCCGCGTGGAAAGAACCAACAAGGATTAAATTTTTCAGTCCAATACATGAGATGTAGTTTGACATATCTGAGCAAATATGACCCATTTTCAAATATTTTTTCTTTGTTCAAGTGATTATGAAAGGTCACAGTGAAAAAACCCTTCAATCCAAGTTTGAGATCCATATGTCTTGTGGGTTTCCATATATCTTTGATCGAGGATACTCAATCTTTTTCTATATATCTAGATCGCTACAAATTTCCCAATGACTGCATGATATTTCATGAATTACACAAAGTTGCCAATGTAATTATAGCAAATTTCAAACTTGGGATTTCTTTTGAGTTTTGAATGAATTTTCTAGGATTCCATTTGGTTAGTCCTTTCATGGATTACAACTGATATTACATAAGAATTTTGCCTTCATTATTTGCATGATTCGATTGAGGGTAAATACTAATGCTTTTGGAGATATTCAACATGATAGCGATTGATCCCAAGACACCAGCAACTGAGTTTTGAAGATATACTTTTTAAGAAGTGGGGTTGGTCCTCCTTGCATACCATACAATGGGGAATCATGAAACTACAAGGATAACACCTTCTTATGGAGGTTTTTACGAAACCTCCTTGAAAAATTTATCCCTTAGTTGTTTATAACATAGTTTGTTAGTGGAGGCACGAGGCGAGAGGTTTTTGTGGATGTTTTGTTTTTTGGTGTTCCTTTAAAGTATATACTATTGAAATACTAAGAGGGGGGTGAATCAGTATTACCCCTTTTTAACAACTAGTAATTAATTTTTATATTTTATTGATTACAACAATAAATCAACAATGACTTGTATGAAAAATCTAATATATAAGTATATTTAACAAGAATTACAAGTTTTTATAAATAATAGTGAAGGATGTTGGTAAATATGTAACAGACAGTGAATGTCATGAAGAATGTACAAAGGATTGTTAGCATATTTACAGGCAGTGTATACTTGTCATTGATGGCAAGTACAGTTGTGGTTGTGGTGATGACTTGAGTACAACAACAATGAATAGAAGCATAACAATAATCGGGAAGAGAAGAGTCAGTAATCGTTGGATCCCATTCAAATTTCCCGAAAGAACGAGGGTCGTCAGATTTGAATGAAGACAAGATGAGCGCACTGAAGAGGAGGACATAGCTCATTTGTTAGATCCAAGCGCAAGACCCGACCATCGTCGGATCAAGGATAACCTGCACACTCTTTAAAGTACAAGGAGAAGTGGGCGTAATCACAATATGCAAAATCGCGATGAAATCTGAGCCGTCAGATCAAACTTTGATCTAGACCATTAATTTCAGTCAGTATCGGGGATCAGGACTTTGAAGTGACAAGAACACTTGACATCAAGAACCCCAATTTCACGATATGCGATATCGTGATTCAATCACAGCCATTGAATTGAGAATTAGATCTGGACCGTTGATTTTCTTCATGGAGTATCGGGGATCGGGAATTTGAAATGTCAAAATCACTTGACAACAAGAACCACGAAATTGCGATGTGCGATTTCACGATTTAATCACAGCCGTTAAGATAAGAAGTGATCTAGAACGTTGATTTAACTCCTTATCGGAGTTTCAGGGATCGGTATTTGTAAGTGAAAAAAACTATGAATGTCAGGAATTCCGATTTCGCGATGAGTGAATTCCCGACTTAATTTGAATCATCAAATATGATCATGATCTGGATCATTGATCTAACCGCTTTACGGAATTTTGTGAATCGGGATTTTTAAGTGAAAAGAACATTGAACATAAGGAATGCCGAAATCCGATTTAAAAAAGGCAAGAATAATAAAATTCATCCAACGGTGTGGATAAAACTTGACTGTGATCGGAGGGTTACTGTTGTTTCTCACAGATTAACTCCTGAGTTTAGAATCTGTTAGCAAAATGGACTCATGATTGCAAATCAGTTAGCATTTCAGTTGGCATTTCAATTGCTTAGACAGTTGTCGTCTTTTTGCCTAAGGAGTTGGGAAGTTGAACCGTTATGTTAGAGTGTATAAAAGAATATGAAATAGACTGTGTCGGGTTGGTTGTTCTATATGTGAAAAAAAATGAAACTGTAAGAAAAGGAGAGGAGATGATGCACATGAGGAGATGGAGTATAAGAGAAGAATGACAGAAAGAGTAGAAGTATAGCAGAATGACAGAAAGAGTAGAAGTATAGCAGAATGACAGAAAGAGCAAATGCAGAGAAAAATAACAGAACGAAATGAGAGCAAGAGTTGATGTAGAGCATACCTACTGAATAGACAGAGGAAGAGAAGAGCAACATAATAGTGTACAGAAGACCAGATTTACAGAACAAAGAAAGATTGGTAAGAACTGATTTATCTGTAAAGTTGAATGTTTATTTCGCCATTAATATTTTAGGGAGGTTGGGAGGTGCTCGGGAGGACTGTTGTCCTCAGAGGTTCAAGTGGGAGCTTGAGCACAGGAAGTTGTTTCTTCCATCTCGTTGCATCCAGAGAAACAAGGGTGGCAGGGTGGTGCTAGGGAGAACAAGTGTTCTCTGTTATATAGGTTGGAGCCGGTGTAACTGGAAGTTGGTGCTTCCATCTAGTTGGTGTTGGAACATTCAGGAAGTTGGTGCTTCCATCTAGTTGGTGTTGGAATATTCAGGGAGTTGGTGCTTCCTTCTAGTGGGTGCTAGAGAAACCAGAGAGTTGGTTCTCTCAAACAAGTTACATATTGTAAAACAGAGGTAGTAGCCTCACATTGAGTTGGTTCTCAATTGTAAATGATGTATAGAACTGAAAAATACTGCCTATCATTTCGAAGAAGAAGAGGTTTTCTCCCTGTATGGGTTTCCTCATGAAAATATGTCTCTATGTGTACTTTATGTGTGACTCATGGTCTTTACTTTTACTGTCCATATGTTGTATATTGTTGATGATCACTTGAAAGAAGATTAATAATATTTAAAAGGTATAAAATTGTTTAAGCTCATAAACAATTGATTCACCCCCCCCCCCTCTCAGTTGTTTTAGTATTTCCAACAATTGGTATCAAAGATTGTTCCTTTTATTTAAAGGTAGATATGTAAGCTTAAACATGACAAGTCATGAAGGGAATTCAGCCTCTAAGCCCCCTCTGTTTGATGGAACAAATTTTTCCTTCTGGAAGATTATAATGAGAACATATTTAATGACCTTGGGTGCTGATGTTTGGGATGTAGTCGAGACTGGATATACAAAGCCTATTGTGCTAGCCAACAAGGATGATAAGTTAGAGTTTAGTTTTAACGCTAGGGGGATGAATGCTATAATGAATGGACTTGCTGAAGCTGAGTTTGTAAAGGTGATGCATCCTGATACTGCCAAAGCAATGTGGGATAAACTTATTAACAATTATGAAGGAAATGAGAAAGTAAAAGGTGCCAAACTTCAAACCTACATATTGAAATTTGAACAACTAAAGATGAACGAAGATGAAACAATTAGCAAGTATTTTTTAAGAGTTTAAGAACTCGTAAATTCCATGAAGGGTCTAGGTGAGACGTTTGATGACTCACTCTTAGTTCATAAGATTTTAAGATCCATGCCTGATAAATTTAATCCAAAAGTATCTACAATAGAAGAATTAAATGATCTTAAAGCTCTGTCCATTGATCAACTTCTAGGAACTCTAACTGCATATGAAATGAGAATTAACAAAGATAAATCCAGTACTAGAGAAGCATCTTTTAAATAAGACAAGAATATTGATTCAGAATTAGATGATATTGAGGCAAAATTTGTAAGAAGGTTAAAGAAAGAATCAGAAAAATATCAAGGGAAGTTGCCCTTCAAATGCTTTAACTGTGGTAAGATAGGTCATTTTTCATCTAAGTGTCCCCATCAGAAAAAGGACCAGAAATCTGATTATGAAAAGAAGTACAAACACAAGAAATATAATAAGAAGAAAAGTTTGGTTGCAAATAATGACCATTCCTCATAAGACACCGATAGTGATTCATCCTGTGAATATAAGGCAAATGACTTCATGCTTATGGCCAAAGAGGATCATGATAATAAAAGCACAGGTAGTGATGATAGTAAGGAAGAAGCTGTGGTGGATTTGGAAGGAGAACTAATCAGCGCATTGGAATAAATTGATAGACTCAGATCTAAAAACCGAAAGCTAAAACAATTGTTAACACAGTTTGAAAAAGACAGTAAAAAACCTGATGAAGATTTTTCTCTGCTGAAAGTGGAATTAGAAGAGGCAAAGAAGATAGAAGACATACTGAAACAACAATTGTCAGAGAATAAACTAAGGTGTGAATCCCTAGAAGAATAAATAGTAAAGACTAGAAAAGAAATGGAGAAATTCAAAGGATTGTATCATCAAAATCTGCCAAGTATTAAAGCATCAGAAGAATTAACCTCCATTCTAAATTAGCAGAGAAATTCAAAGTGGAAAGCTGGATTGGGATATGAAGAAGGATCAAGTAGTGATCATCCAAGTAACACAGAATCTATCAAGTTTTTCAAATCCTCAAACATTGACAACAGTCACTCTGCAGAAACAAAGAAATAAAATCAACCATCAAGAAGGAATGAAAGGAAAAACCCTAGAACAGAATTTGTAGACCAGAAAATTTATCAGCATGAAAGAAATCAACCTCCTCAAAGAAGACAGATTTTTTCAAGGTACAAAAATTTCTTCTATGGTTATTGTTTTTTCTTCTCTAATTTTGGTCACAAAGCTATAAACTGTTCTCTAAGATTTAGATATGAGCAATCAAGATACTCAATGAATAACTATCTATCACAACAAAGATTGAGATAGCCAAGCAATAAATAACCACAAACTATAAATTAGGTGATGACTGGGAGAGGGATACAGTTGAGACACAACAACAACTATGAGCATAACAATCGTTATTATCTTTTATTCAGTGAACCAAAATGCTACATCTGTCATAATTATGGACAAAAGGCAACAGACTGTCATTTAAAGAATTATAATCCAGATCAGAATCCCACCGCTGAAAATGTCAAGGTTTGGAAGAAGAAAGTAGATGACAAGTGTGGACTAGTGCTATCATCCCATAGGAAAAAGAATCCCTGGTATATTGACAGTGGATGCTCCAAACATATGACTGGAGACAAAAGTAAGTTTTTAACTCTAAGTGATAGTAAATCAGGGAATGTAACTTTTGGAAACGATGCACCAGGAAAGGTAAAAGGGAAAGTAATTGTAAGTTTGAGTAACGGAAAAGGAAAAGCTCAAGATGTGTTGCTTGTAGAAAATTTGAAACATAATTTGCTTAGTGTCATTCAAGTCTGTGACCGAGGGTGTGAAGTTTTTTTTACCTCTAAAGACTGTAAAATCAAATCTGTGGATTCAGGTCAACTAGTTGCAAAAGGTATAAGAACAGAAAACAATGTCTATATTTTAAAAGAGGAAGAAGAAGAAGAATGCAACCTAAGCAAATACGATGAAAGTTGGTTGTGGCATAGGAGACTTGGGCACCTAAACTTTGATCATATAATCAAGCTCAAAAACAATGGGGTAGTAAAAGATCTTCTGAAAATATCAAATCCATATGACTCTGTTTGTAAACCCTGTCATATGGGAAAGATTACTCGCACTCAATTCAAATAAAAAAAAATTCCTTCAACAGAAAAACCTCTCCAGTTATTTCATATGGATCTATGTGGACCATCAAGGAAAGAAGGTACAGGAAAATAAAATTACTTTATGTTGATTATTGATGACTATTCAAGACTAACTTGGGTTGCCTTTTTGATGGAAAAATCTGAAGCACTTGGAAAATTCAAAATGTTTAAGGCTTTGACCGAGAATCAAACAGGAAAAAGGATAAAGGTAGTAAGGTATGATAGAGGAGAAGAGTTTATCTCAGGGAACTTCAAAGAGTTTTGTGATAAACATGGGATCAAAAGAGAGTACACAATTTCGAAGACTCCACAGAAAAATGGAGTTGTTGAGAGGCAGAATAGGTCAGTACAGCAAATGGCAAGATCAATGATGAATGAGAGGAACAAACCTCAGACATATTGGGTGGAACCAATTCATACAACTATTCATATCCTTAACAAAGCTCATTTCAGACCACACAGTGACAAGACCCCTTATGAACTTTGGTTTGGAAGACCTGCTTCAATCAAGCATTTCAAAGTTTTTGGTAGTAAATGTTATATCAAAAACAATGATGAAGATACTGGAAAATATGATGATCGGTATGATGAAGGTATTTTCTTGGGTTATGATACAAACAGTAAAGGGTACAGATGCTACAATAAAAGACTGCATAAACTAGTTGACTGTATAGACGTAAAAGTTGATGAAGAAATTCCAGTCAGAAATATAAGTAGTGATGAACCAAGAACAGAAGATACAATCGAAGATGAAGATGAATAGGTCCAAGGATCATAAAGAGAAGAGTCTGGATCGGATGAATATATGAATCTTCAAACTGATACAAATTGGCAGAAAGAAGCAAAATCTCCTCTCAGAATTATTAGAAAGAATCATCCTGAAAATCAGATAATTGGGGATATAAATGAAGGATTTCAGACAAGAAGGAAATTAATTAAAGACTCGGAACAATCTCATGTTGCCTTTTTATCTATTACTGAACCTAAAATTTTTGAGGAAGCTAGCCAGGAAGATAATTGGATTAAAGCAATGAATGAAGATATTGATCAAATCGAGAAGAACAATACTTGGGAGCTTGTTCCTAGACCTGAAGATAAGAATGTAATAGGTTCCAAATGGGTCTTCAAGAACAAAATGAATGAAAAAGGACAAGTTGCTAGAAATAAATCCATATTGGTCTGTAAGGGATATGCACAAGTTGAAGGTCAGGACTTTGATGAAACCTTTGCACCAATGGCAAGGAAGCTATCAGAATGTTTCTTGCTTATTTCTGTCATAAGAATTTCAAAGTTTATCAGATGGATGTTAAGTCAACATTCCTTAATGGAGATCTAGAGGAAGAAGTATATATGGAACAACCTGAAGGATTCTCATTGAGAGACAATCCTAATTATGTTTGTAAGATGAAGAAAGCCTTATATGGACTAAAACAAGCACCACGAGCTTGGTATTATAGACTGGACAAATTTATACAAGAAAAAGGGTTCAAGAAAGGTACTGTTGACAGTAATCTTTACATTAAGTCTGAAGGGGATAATTTACTAGTTGTTTTGGTATATGTAGATGATCTTATTTTTGGCTTTACTAATGAATCATCTGTCCTGTGGTTTTCTAATTCTATGAAGATAGAATTTGAAATGTCTATGATAGGAGAACTGTCATAATTTATTGGCTTACAAGTAAAACAAAGCTCTACAGGAATTTTCATTTCTCAAGAAAAATATTTGAAAGAAATCTTGAAGAAATTTCAGATGGAAGATTTCTCTACAGTTAGCACACCTATGGTGGTTGGTTGCAAGCTGAGTAAAGATGATATCTCACCTGATGTTGATCAAAGAACATATCGTTCTATGATAGGCAGTCTTCTGTACATCACAACATCCCGTCCTGATATAATGCAAGCTGTTGGAATGATAGGTTATTTTCAATCTGCTCCTAAACAAAGTCACTTGGTAGATGTCAAAAGAATATTCAAATATCTTAAGGGAACAATGACATATGGACTGTGGTACCCTAGAAATCAGAATTTCCAGTTAATTGCTTATTCAGATGCCGACTGGGCAAACTGTGTTGATGAGAGAAAAAGTACGAGTGGAGGAGCATTTTTTCTGGGTGACTCATTAGTTGCATGGCTTAGTAAGAAGCAAGGATCTATTTCATTATCCACTACAGAAGAAGAATACATTGTTGCTGTTACTTGCTGCACACAAATCTTATGGATGATACAAACTCTTACAGATCTGAAGATAACTTACACTGATCCTATACCAATTCATTGTGACAACACCAGTGCCATTAGTGTCTCCAAGAATCCTGTTATTCATTCCAAGACTAAAAATATTCCAATCAAGTAACATTTTCTCAGAGAACAAGTTACAAAAAGAATTGTTCAACTGAATGATATACCCTCTACAGAACAGATTGCTGATATTTTTACCAAACCATTAGCAACAACTCCTTTTCGATATCTTCGTCAAAAGTTGGGGGTTATGATTTCTAGTGTTTAAAATGTTCACCTAGTCAGGGGAGTATTTATTGAATATATGGTGTCTTTTCTAGATGCTTATAGACTACAGGGGGAGTATGTTTTGAAACAAGATCAGTGGAAGAATTTTTCTTCTTTGACATTGATTTCAAAGGGGGAGAAAAGAGTCGAGTCTGAATGGCTGAATGTAGAGGAGAGTCGAGTCCGAATGCACTGAATGCAGAGGAGAGTTGAGTCTGAATGAAAGTGGGTGCTTGTGTTGCCATCAATGCCAAAGGGGGATATTGTTGGTAAATATGTAACAGACAATGAATGGTATGAAGAATGTACAGAGGATTGTTAGCATATTTACAGGTAGTGTATACTTGTCATTGATGGAAAGTACAGTTGTGGTTGTGGTGATGGCTTGAGTACAAAAACAATGAATAGCAGCGCAACAATAATCAGGAGGAGAAGAGTCAGTAACCATTGGATCCCATTCAAATTTCCTGAAAGAACGAGGGTCGTCAGATCTGAATGAAGACAAGATGAGTGCACTGAAGAGGAGGACAGAGATCAGTTGTTATATCTAAGCGCAATAGCCAACCATCATCGGATCAAGGATAACTTGCACGCTCTTTAAAGTACAAGGATAAGTGGGCGTAATCACAATATGAAAAATCACGATGAAATCTGAGCCGTTAGATCAAACTTTGATCTGGACCGTTAATTTTAGTCAGTATCAGGGATCAGGACTTTGAAGTGACAAGAACACTTGACATCAAGAACCCCGATTTCACGATATGCGATATCGTGATTCAATCGCAGCCATTGAATTGAGAATGAGATTTGGACCATTGATTTTATTCATGGAGTATCGGGGATCGGGACTTTGAAATGTCAAAATCACTTGACAAGAAGAACCTCGAAATCATGATGTGCGATTTCACGATTTAATCACAGTCGTTAAGATAAGAAGTGATCTGGAACGTTGATTTAACTCCTTATCAGAGTTTCAGGGATCGGGATTTGTAAGTGACAAAAACTATGAACGTCAGGAATTCCGATTTCGCGATGAGAAAATTCCCGACTTAATCTGAATCATCAGATCTGATCATGATCTGGATCGTTGATCTGACCGCCTTACAAAATTTTCTGAATCAGGATTTGTAAGTGAAAAGAACATTGAACCTAAGGAATGTTGAAATCCGATTTAAAAAAGGCAAGAATAATAAAAGTCATCCAACGATGCGGATAAAACTTGACTGTGATCGGAGGGTTATTGTTCTTTCTCATAGATTAACTCCTAAGTTTAGAATCTGTTATCCAAATGGACTCATGATTGCAAATCAGTTAGCGTTTCAGTTGGCGTTTCAGTTTCTTAGACAGTTGTCGTATTTTTTCCTAAGGAGTTGGGAAGTTGAACCGTTATGTTAGAGTGTATAAAAGAAGATGAAATAAATTGTGTCAGGTTGGTTGTTATGTATGTGAAAAAGAATGAAACTGTAAGAAAAGGAGAGGAGAGGATGCGTAGGAGGAGATGAAGTATAAGAGAAGAATGACAGAAAGAGAAGAAGTGTAGCAGAATGATAGAAAGAGCAAATGCAGAGCAGAATAACAGAACAAAATGAGAGCAAGAGTTGATGCAGAGCATACCTGCTGAACAGACAGAGGAAGAGAAGATCAGCAGAACAGTGTACAGAAGACCAGATTTATAGAACAAAGAAAGATTGTTAAGAACTGATTTATCTGTAAAGTCGAATGTTTATTTAGCCATTAATATTTGAGGGAGGTTGGGAGGTTCTCGGGAGGACTGTTGTCCTCAAAGGTTCAAGTGGGAGCTTGAGCACAGGAAGTTGTTGCTTCCATCTGGTTGTAGCCAGAGAAATAAGGGTGGCAGGGTGGTGCTAGGGAGAACAAGTGTTCTCTGTTATACAGGTTGGAGCCTGTGTAACTGGAAGT
>ML776888.1:266652-319618 GCA_009831015.1 Picea engelmannii
AGGTTGGAGCCTGTGTAACTGGAAGTTGGTGCTTCCATCCAGTTGGTGCTGGAACATTCAGGAAGTTGGTGCTTCCATCCAGTTGGTGCTGGAATATTCAGGGAGTTGGTGCTTCCTTCTAGTGGGTGATAGAGAAACCAGAGGTAGAAGCCTCACATTGAATTGGTGCTCAATTGTAAATGATTTACAGAACTGAAAAAGACTTCCTATCATTTCGAAGAAGAAGAGGTTTTCTCCCTTTATGGGTTTCCTCGTGAAAATCTATCTCTGTGTGTACTTTATGTGTGACTGATGGTCTTTACTTTTACTGTCCATATGTTGTATATTGTTGATGATCACTTGAAGGAAGATTAATAATATTTAAAAGGTATAAAATTGTTTATGCTCATAAACAATTGATTCACCCCCCCACCTCTGAGTTGTTTTAGTATTTACAACAAAGGACATCAATCCTTTTTAGAGAATCAACTCTAGGAGAGACCAATCCCCTTCTTCAGGGCACCAACCCTAGGAAGCACCAACTCCCTCAATTTGTAGGGCACCAACCCTAGGAGGCACCAACTCCCTTGTTTTTAGGGAAACAACCCTAGGAAGCACCTACTCCAATGTTTTTAGGGAAACAACCATAGGAATCACCAAATCCATTAAATTACACTTAAAGGATACGAATTCTTCCATGTTCCTCCCTTCCACCCTCATTTCATTAGAATCGTGAGTTCTTCTTCTTTGATTCTGTTTTTTTATTTGATCTTTTGATCTAGACTACATAGATGCTTTCTTCTCACCACTCTTTCTTGTTTATATACTCTTCCAACTGACATGAGCTATGAAACATAGTGTCCCTTTATTTGGACCATCCCACTTCTTCATTTTAACATTAACAATAATCAATATTTTTTATTCAAACATTATTGATAATTATTTTAAATTAGTGAGAGTGATTTTTTGTAAACCAATCACAGGTATGGATCGATTTATTTTTAACTCGATTCCATGTCTCTGCAAATATTGCAGAAATTGAGTTCTGAAAAGGTGCTTCCTTCAAACCATTTACATGTGACCATATGCGAAAAACCATGAGATTATTAATTTAAGCATTGCCTCTTATTTTACCATTATTTCTTTATTCCATACGACCGTAGTTGGTGACTAGGTTCTAGGCCAAGCAAGTGCTTGATCACTTATAAAAATCAACAATAACATTTTAATTTCACAATGAGATGGACGGTTCTCATTTACTTCAGAACTTCATCCTTCACGACTTCCAAGACTCTGGAGTAGAAATTCCTCTGAATTTATTGCCTACTGAATAAGTCTTAAAGTGGTGGTGACCACTTACTATTGGTTAACACCTGCACTTACACTATCCTTCCAGTATGCTTGATCATCGGTTGATAATGCTCCTGAAGTAGATCAACGATTAATGTTAACTTCGTCCTTTAGTGCTTCTGGCAGTTACTGGTGTTAGAAATTGGTTTCCCCTGAATTACATACTCTCGAAGTGACATAACTTGATCACATCACTGCGGACTTGGCACTGGCCAAGTGGCTGCCATGTGTCACTTAGATTCATGATTTATGCATACATGAAATGATAATATAACCTTGACACTTGTCACCATTTGATTGTGCCATGTTTCCTTGTTGACATGGATCTCTTTATGTTTGTGATACATGTCTTCACTTCATGACTTTGAAACTTCGACCTTTGGGTGAATTTACATGTTTTGAACCCATTCTCGCCGAAGTTGTCAGCGCCGAAGTTGACCACTATCCTGATCCAATGGTCATCATGTATTCTTCAAATCTGATGGTCCTCATTTACTTCTGGACTTCGGGGCTCCGGCCTTCATGTTTTCTTATCCTATCCTTCCACTTTATATAGATGGGAAGGTCAATATGAATCTCAAAATATTTCTCATATCGAACAACTCATGTTCTCTTAAGAACATTTGTGGCTTACACTGTCCTTCCACTTTACTCTATCCAATGGTTGGTATATCATGCAAAAATTTTCTTGGATCAGACAACTCATGTCCACTTTGAGAATTCGGCCTTCGGGTAATCTTACCCATTATGGGATTCTTTTCTCTAGAGTAGTCAGCGTCAGGGTGGAATGTTGTTCTACTTATATTTAATCCAATGACTAAGATATCTTCCGAAGCTCTTGCTTCAGATCTTTCAATTGAGATATAATTCTTCTAACTTCCCCTCGATCTGACAATCTTGATTTATCCTGAAATCTACATCAATGGAAAAGATTATTTTCCTTCTTTACGCAGGTTTCCTCTATGATCCAACGGTCGGGTTTGCATCCTAATTTTGGATGAATGGCTCTCGTTGCTTGATATTTTATGAAGGTTTCCCTTGTTCAGTAATACTTTTTCTAGTTGGATTTCTGCAGTGCTCTCTCTCTTGAGCTTTGATCATAGGATCATTGTTGATCCTATCATGATAAAGAATAATCACAAATTTCTTCATCCTTAAGGTGATTTTCTTCTGTCAATCGTTACTATACTTTTCCTCTTGATATTAACCTTGCTTCTATGTTGCATTCTCTTTCAATCATTGACCCTTCATTATTGATTCATGTTGCCATCATAACAACTTATCATGACTATTGACATCAATTAAAACATATCAATGACAATATGTCCAACAATATCCCCCTTTGTCATTGAGGGAAACACACTAACTTCATACACTTTTCTCCTCTAAATTTACTCTCCCACTTTGACATAAATGGAATAGGGGATCTTTATTCGCTCTCCCTGTGGTAATTCTCCCCCTGACCATTTGATTTTTGATGAGGTTTTTTAATTACTCCTAATTTATGTCAGAGATTTTCAAAAGTACTCTTGGGTAGAGGTTTTGTGAAAATGTCTGCAATATGTTCTTTGGTGTCTAGATACACTATTTTAACTATTTTTTGGGTGACCTGATCTCTTAAGAGATGTTATTTAATTGGGATGTGTTTAGTTTTCTAATGCATGACTGGGCTTTTAGAGATACTTATGTCATTAATGTTGTCACAGTTAATAGTAATAGGATCATTAAATTTTATTTCTAGGCATTCTAAAGTTTGCTTCATCCAAAGAACTTGTGTGCAACAAGATGCAGCAACAATGTATGATGCCTATGTTGTAGAGAGTGATGTGGATGTTTTTTTCTTTCTTGACCATAATACCATACTTTTTCCTAAGAAAAATGGTCATCCACTGGTGCTTTTCCTATCATCTATGCTACCTGCACAATCTGCCTCAGTATATGCGGTTAGATTGAAGTCTTTATCTTTTGGATACCATAATACTAGTTCTAGGGTGCCTTCAAGGTATCTGAATATTCTTTTTACTGCTTTTAAGTGGGTTTCTTTAAGTGCATATTGAAATATCCCCACGATTCCTACAACTTGCATGATGTCAGGTCTTTTTTCTATTGAATAGAGAAAACTTCCAACCATAGATCTATACATCGTTTGGTCTACTTTTGGTGAGTCATATTCTAGACTTAGTTTACATCTAGTTACCATTGGAGTACCCATAGGTTTACTATCTTCCATTTGGAATTTATTCAACATTTCCTTGATATACTTTGTTTGGGAAACAAATATTCCATTTTTTGTTTGATTTACTTGTAAACCTAAGAAGAATGACAGTTCTCCCATCATAGACATTTCAAACTCTTCTTTCATTTTGGTTGCAAATTTTATTCTTAGTGTAGTGATATTACTCCCAAATATGATTCCATCTACATACACTACCACAAAAATCATGTTTTGATCCTCAATTTTGATATATAGGTTGTTTCCAGTAGTCCCTCTCTTATATCCCTGTTTTTGTAGATACTGGTCAAGCCTAGAGAACCACACTCTAGGGGCTTGTTTAAGACCATACAGGGCATTTTTCAGTTTGCACACATAGTCACGGTTTTTTGATAACATGATTCCTTTTGGTTTCTCAACGTAGACTTCTTCTTGTAGTGTTCCATTAAGGAATGTTGATTTGACGTCCGTCTAATAGATTTTGAAATTTTTGAAGCATGCAAATGCTAGGAACATTCTGATTGCCTCAAGTCTTGTTATTGGAGCAAAGGTTTCTTCAAAATCAATACCTTCTATTTGGGAATATCCTTTGCATACTAATATGGCTCTTTTCTTTATAATTTCCCCATTTTCATTTAATTTGTTATTGAAGATCCACCTAGTTCCTATCACATTGTTGTTCTTGGGTCTTGAAACTAGTACCCAAGTTTGATTCTTCTCTATTCAATCTATATTTTCATTCATTTATTTTATCCAATATTTACTTTTGACAACTTATTTAATTGATTTAGGTTCAATTGGGGATAGCATTGCTTGTTCTGATTCAAAAGCTAGTTTCCTTTTTATTTCCACTTCTGCACTTTTATCTCCAATGATCTAGCTTTCAGGATGATTCTTCTAAACCAATTTTGATGGAGCTCTTGGAAAAGGAGTTTCTTCATTGTCTTGTTGATCAGTGTGTGGTTAATTTTCATATGTTTCATCATCATCTTCTTTTTGATATTGTACATCATCATCCTCTTGTTGATATTTTATAACATCATCTTCTTGTTGAGATTTTTTATCAAAGCCTTGGGATATGCCCTTTAGTAGATCATTTGTTTTTAAATTTGCACTTTCCACTATTTTTAGTAGTCTGAGATTGTAACATTTGTATGCCTTTTTATTCGATGTGTATCCTAAGAATATTCCTTCATCAGATCTTGGTTCAAACTTTCCTAGGTTATCTTCATCATTCTTTATGTAACATTTACTTCCAAAAATTCTAAAGTGTTTTACGGAGTTTGGCCTTTCAAACCATAGTTCATAAGGTTTTTTTTCATGATTGGGTATCAACTGAGCTCTATTAAGTATGTGAATTGTTGTGTGGATTGCATCTCTCCATAATATTTCTGGAATTTTGGCTTCATTTAGCATAGTTCTTGCATCTTCTAGATCTGTTCTATTTTTCCTTTCTACCACTCCATTCTGTTGAGGAGTCCTCAGAGATGAAAACTGTCTTTTGATACCATGGTTTTCATATAATTGAGTGACATATTTAGAGGTGAATTATCCTCCATTGTCTAATCTTAGACACTTAATTTTTATATCTTTTTCATTTTCTACAAGAGGTTTATATATTTTAAATTTCTCAAAGGCCTTTGATTTTTATTTTCAAAAGGAAACCCAGGTCAGTTTTGTGTAATCATCAAAAATCAACATAAAATAATGTTCACCATAAGTTATTTTGATTTTGGTAGGTCCACATAGATTTTTGTGAATACGATCTAATGGTTTTGTTGTGGAATGCTCTTTTGTTTTGAACCTAACGCTTCTTTCGTTTCCTATTTAACAATGTTTACAAATAGAATCTGAACCCTTAATCACTTTTGGCATGTCCCTAAATACCTATTTTTCATTGGATTTGATCAAGTTGTGAAATATTGAATGTCCCAACCTTCTATGCCATAGTCAACTTTCATCTACCTGGCTTAAGACACATTTTTCTTCTTTTTCTATATCGAGGATGTACACATTTCTAGATGTTCTTGGTACAACTGCCACTAGCTTTCCAGTGTCCTCTTGTTTGATTTCACATTTATGAGAATCAAAAGTAAGTATATGACCCTGATCAAAAGTTTGAATTACACTTAGAAGATTTGGTTTGATATTTTATACAAAAAGTACATCTTCTTCTTTGGTTTTATTATTTCCTAAACTAACATTGCCTTTTCCGAGTATCTTGGTTGACATATTATCTCCAAAAGATATGTTTCCTTTTCCTTTCTTATTTAACATGAGAAATCTACTTTGATCTCCAATAATTTGTTTGGAACATCCACTATCTATATACCACTGAAACTCTTGATTTCTAGCATATAATGCTATATTGCACTATGTTTTATTTTTCCTCTATTCTTTTTTATTATGGGGAATATTTGTCTTTTTATCATATTTTGGAAATCTACAATCACTTGTTTTATGACCATAGTTGTTGCATTTTTGGCATTCACTATTGAAGTCTTGCAAAGGGGAGAATGAGTTATAGTTTCTCTTTTCTTTATTGTACTTGTTTTTCTTATATCTTTGGACATTTCTATGATTGTATTGTATATAAGTTGTGCAATGTACTTCCTTATGTCTAAAATTATTGCAAGAGTAACAATATCCAATAAATAAATCTTTAGGGGTATTTGTTATGATGATTTTTTTCTTGTCATCTTTTAATCTAGTGAAGAGTATTGATTTTTGTTTATGTGTAACAGTTTTCAATGGTATCATCTTTGCCTCATAAGCTTATTTTCTAAATGAGTTTTTCAGAGAATCTGCGTAACTGATTGGTTTCTTGATAGATCCTTGTGATGTAGAAGTTGAATATTGAGTGTATCCCAAACCAATCGTGTTGTTTGGTTACCTTTGACTACCGAGAATTTCATTCAATATCCTTGAACTATTTCCAAATTGCAATACTTTCTTTACTTTCTCAATTTCAGTATTTAGCAGCTTAATCTCAGCTTCTAGTTTCTCACATACTTGTTTTTCATCATTAAGTTGTTGTAAAATGACTTATTCAATTTTATTAGCTTCCAGGAGTTGCGCCTTCAAGTTAATGATCATCTATTCTAACTCTTTGATGGTTTTGGAAACTTCTCTTTGTCTTGATGTAGTAGCTTTTTTAATCTCTAAGATCTCTTCCCTTACTACTCTATTTTTTTTTTTAGTTTTTCTTACTTCTTCAATTATACTAAGGATTTATTCTTCGAAGTTCACTTCTTCTTCATCTTCTGACTGATTATCATCTTGAGTTTTTACTCCCTTAAATCAAATCTATGGTTCGTCTTCTTCATTTTCTTTTGATGAATTACTGTCTTCTTGAGTGAAGAATGTTTTCTTTTTCTTGTAGAACTTATTTTTATTATTAGTGTTTATTTTATTTTGATTCTTGAAGGTTATTTCATCATCACTTTCTTCCTACTTAAGACGGGGACATTTATTCGCAAAGTTTCCAATTTTTTCACAGTGAAAACATATTAGAGGAATCTTTCCTTTGTATTTCCCTACCTCTTTCTTGAGTTTCTTTATGAATTTGGAAATTTCCTCATCAGATATAGATGATAACTCATCATTTGTATTTTACCCCTGACTCATCTTTGTTTTAGATGCTTTAAAAGTTGTTTCTCTTTTTGATGATTTATCATTCCATGTTCTTATTCCATATGCTATAAAATTCCATGAAGTTGATCAACTGTGAGTGTTTTTAGATTAGATCTATCTTCAATTGTAGAAATATTTGCCTCATATCTCATAGGTAACGACCTTAGTATTTTTCATACAATAATTTTATCTATAATTTCTTCTCTTGTCACTCTGATTGAATTAACCACTTCATCTACCCTATGAAGGTACTCAACAATATATTCTTCTTCTTTCATTTTCATATTTCCAAAATGAGATATATAGGTATGTAGTTTGGCTTCCTTGACTTTGTCATCTCCTTCATATACAACCTACAAATTTTCCCAAATTTATTTGGTTGATTTAAAATGCATAACCTTCACACATATAGAATTAGTCAACCCTCCTAGAATTTCATTAACTACTCTTGATTTTTCATTGTAGATTTTATTTCCTACAACGTATTTAGGTGGAGAAGTTGGTGAAGTGTAACCATCTACAACAGATTTCCAGATATCAAAACCAAGACCCAACAAGAGGTTTTTCATTTTTATTTTCCGTAGAGTATAGCCTCCTACATTGAACAATTGTTATTTGTTGTTAGACATTCCTTATTGTTGATCCATCTCCAGGATATACCTTCCAATTGTTAGAATGTGTTGAAGGCACCCACTCTTGACGCAGTCCTCCCAACCTGCAAGTCGGAAGTCCACGCACACAAGATCTTTCCTCTTCCACTGGCCCGAAGAGCTCTCAACACTTGGCTCCTCTATTTCCCTTTCGTGAAATCTGCACCCACAATTAACCCTCTGGAATCCCCCCTTTACACTTTGGGAGATCGGATTTCATGATTTCGTGAATCCATAATCAAGTGTCTTATCCTGCAGATCTTCGAAACCCGAATTTCTGAACTCTGAGGTTCAGTCACCAAAAGAAATCAACAGCTGTGATTCCCCACTTGACCTAACAGTCAACACATTTTTCGCATATTGGAAGTTCGAGACTCTCGATACCAAAATCTCTTGTCGATGCAAACCCCGAATTCCCGAATCCCGATGTCAATTTCAGCTATTGGGCTTTCGTGAGTTTGCGAGTTACGATGTCATACAACTCTGCTCCACGACCTCTGAAATCACGACTTTCTATTTCCTAAAATCATGAAATGTCAACTCTCGACACAATTTCCGGCACTGGTCCCACAACTAGACTTTCCACCTTTTCGGGACATCGCACTTCATGAGTCTTAATGCAAATATTTTGGGACTTCAATCCACGAAACCCGAAAATGGAAATCCTCAGGTAAATCCAACGGTGCTTGTTGGCTTGAATCTACGGCTATGTCTCTCCTGAGCTTGAATCCTTTGAAAATACTCGTCGTAATTCCCCTTCTATTCAGCGAAATCTGACGGCTCGTGGGACTTTGCAAATTATCCACAGAGAATTTCGACCGTCCGTTATCCTTCCTTCTCAAGGACTTCTGCAACCTTTTACCAAAGTGTTTCTCACGGTGCTTAACCACCTGCGACACAAATTTGTGACACCTTCTCAATGCTCCTATGCGCAAACTTCTTGTGCTTTCTTCGACGACTATGGAGACTCCATCCCTCCTGAGATTTCTCCAACTATGAGTCTTGAATAAGACTCCTACATTCCCTCCTTGCGGTAAATTCCTCAATTACTCCAAGGAATTAAAGTCCTTCATCTCTGCACACTCCCTACAACAGTAGTCCTTCATCAACTTCTCGGGTTCGCAACTTTGAGACTTTACTCGGCTTGTGCACTCCTTGCACAGCTCCTATGCTTAACTGCACTTCTGAGGGAATGAGAAAAAAATCTATCTCTCCTAAGTTTTCAGAGATGAACTCTGACTTCTGTCAACGCACTCCTTGCGGACAAACTTCACTGCACTCCTTGCAGGAATTTTACTCACTCAAATAGAGAAACAATTGAAACTCATTTCCCTTACTCTCTCTCTCTCTCTCTCGCAGATTTCAAACATTTAACAAGAAATCATACACACATAGCATAAATATCAATTGCATGACAGAAAGAGTAAAACATTCATGACAATCACATTCAACAATACATACACAGAGAGTATTTGAACAACATGGGTATGTATTGTTGAATGTATTGTTGAATGTATGCATAGATTATTCTCTTCTATGTCTGCAACTGGCATCTGTTTTCGCCACTGAACCTCTGGCTGTTCATTTCCTGCTTCTTCTTCCTCAACTTTATATGGGTACAAATATGAGCTATTGAATATCGAAGAAATTTCGATCCCATCGGGTAATTCAATATCGTAAGAATTTGCCCCAAATTTCTTCAAGACCTTACATGGTCTGATTTTCTTCATTTTCAGTTTATTATATGTTCCTCTCGAGAACCTTTCCTTCCTCAAATGTGCAAGGATAAAATCGCCAACTTCAAATTGAAGCTATCTTCTTTTCTGATCTTCTCTCTTCTTATATTCCTGACTCAAACTTTGCAATCGTTCCTTCACCCGGTTGTGAAGTTCCTTCATCGCCTCTATGAAATCTTCTACACTAGCACTCCTAGTCGCAGTCCGTTCTAAACCTCTCAACTCAAAAATTCCTCTCGGATGCATGCCATAGATGATCTGAAATGAACTCTGTCCCATTCTTCTATTGACGGAGTCATTATAAGAAAAATCCGCCTGTGGTAATATGTTGTCCGACTGGCTGTGGTGTTCTGTCACCAAGCTTCTTAGTAAGTCTCCCAGACTTCTGTTCACCACTTTTGTTTGTCCATCCATATGAGGATGATAAGATAAACTAAATGACAAGTTAGTTCCTATATTCTTCCATAAGGTCCTCCAAAAGTGCCCTACGAACTTAGTTTCTTGATCCGAAACTATGCTTCTTGGTAAGCCATGAATTCGAATGACTTCTTTGAAAAACAAGTTCACAATGTTAGTCGCATCACTGATTTTCTGACATGGAATGAAATGTTCCATTTTAGAAAATCTATCCACCACCACAAATATTGAGTCAAAACCTCTTTGTGTTCTTGGCAACCCCAATATGAAGTCCATGTTGACTGCATCCCATGGCTTCTCAGGTATGGGCAATGGTTGATAAAAACATGCATTCTACCTCTTGCCTTTCGAATGCTGGCAAATTCTACATCTGTCCACGAATCTTTTGATGTCTGCTCCCATTCATGGCCAAAAATATGACTCATTCAATTTTGCGAATGTCTTGTCATGATCGAAATGTCCGACCAATCCTCCACTATGTTTCTCCTTCAGCAAATTCTCCCTCATGGAGCATTTTGGAATACAAAGCTAATTACCTTTAAATAGTAACCCTTCCTGGATCATGTATTCTACCCATTGGCTTCTATTTCTGAGAATTGGATTCTCAGCTGCTTCATATGCCTCTTTAAAATCTGGATCATCTCTGTACATGTCCTTGAGATCATCAAAACCCAATGTTTTGACTTTGAATTCCTGCAATACCAAACACTTCCTGCTCAAAGCATCAGCAAGTTTGTTAGCATTACCAAAAATATGTTTAATCATAAAAGTTAAATTTTGCATATATTCAACCCACTTAACATGTCTTTGATTCAAATTTTCATGTTGAGTCATAAACTGCAGTGCATGATTGTCACTGTATAAGACAAACTCTTTCGGGATCAAGTAATGTCTCCATTTCTTCAATGCCTGCATAATAACATAGAATTGCTTGTCATAAGAGGAGTATTTCACTTTTGCTTCATTCATCTTTTTGTTTAAGTATGCTATCGGCTTGTCTTCTTGAATCAAGACTTCCCCTATTGAAAATCCACTTGCATAACATTTCACTTGAAATGTCTTTTGGAAATGAGGCAACACCAGAATTGGTTGTTCCGTGATTTTCCTCTTCAATAGATTAAAACTCTTCTCAGCCTCTTCTATCCAGTGAAAATATTTATGTCTTTTCTTCAATGCATCCATCATCAGTGCACTAATTCCACTAAAATTTCTAATGAATTTCGGTAGAAACTAGCCAATCCGTGAAAACTTCGAACTTCAAAGATATTCTTCAGTCATGGCCAATTCTTGATTACCTCCACTTTATCTAGATCCATCCTCAACTTATCTGCGGAAATAACAAACCCCAAATAAATGAGCTCTGTCTTCATGAATGAGGATTTCTTCATGTTTATCAGCAGCTTCCCCTGCTATAACCTCTGCATCACTATAGTCAAATGTTTCAGATGCTCAACTTTTTTTTTTGCTGAAAATCAATATATCATCAAGATATACGATAACAAATTTTCCGATAAAATCCTTGAGGAATTCATTCATCAACCTCATGAAAGTAATTGGTGAATTCATTAATCCAAATGGCATAAAAATCCATTCATACAAGCCCTCATTAGTGTTGAAGGTTGTCTTCCATTCATCACCTTCCCTCATGCGAATCTGGTGATAACCGCTTTTCAAATCAATCTTCAAAAAATATTTTGCTCCACTCAAGCAATCCATCAGATCATCCATCCTTGGCAATGGAAATATGTACCTGATGGTTATCTTGTTGATCTCCCTTGAGTCAATACACATCCTCCAGCCTCTATCTTTCTTCGGACTGAGTATTGTCGGAACAACACACAAACTCAAGCTTTCCCTGACCAAACCTTTGTCCAACAAATCCTGGACTTGTCTTTTTACCTCTTCATGCTCCTGTGGCATCAATCTGTACGTGGCTTTGTTTGGTAAACTAGCTCCCAGTATGAGATCAATGTGATGTCTCATGCTTCTGATCAGTGGCAACAAACGAGGTAGTTCATCCACTACTATGTCAATGAACTCTTCTAGTAGTTCCTGAACTTCTTCTGGTAAATCATCCACCCTTGTGCTGGTCAAAACAATCTTTGGCTTCCTGACCACAGTGAATTGCAGTTCCTCCTTCTTCTTAACCTCTGTAAGAAGTTCCTTCCCACTCATGAGAAGTACAGTGTTACTTACTTCAGGTTTCACATCCTTATCTTTGATTGGAAGCAACATGTGAGTTCTCCCATTCTTCTCTAGGGTGTATTTGTTCATTCTCCCATCATGAATCACATTCTTGTCATACTGCCATGGTCTACCCAGCAATAAATGAAAAACATCCATAGGAATAACATCACATAATATCTTATCATTATATCCTCCTATCTTAAATTCAACTAAACATTGTTTAGTGACAATTACCTGATGTCCTTTTTCTAGCCATGAAACTCTGTATGGGCTTGGATGATCAATCGTCTCCAGCTCCAGTTTTTCTACCATCTTCGTTGAAATGAGATTATCCGTGCTACCACTATCCACAATGAATTTGCATACCCTGTCTTTGGTCTTGCAAGCAGTCCGGAAAAGTCTGTTTCTTTGGACTAAACTCTCCACCTCCTTCTCTGGTGTCAAAAGAGCTTTTCGCATCATCAACGATCTTCCACCTTCAACATCCTTTGCTTCAACATTCTGCCTTTGTGCTTCAGCAATGTGAGTCTCTCCTTCCTCTTTCTTATTGTCTAGACATTCATAAGACTTGTGTCCAACCTTTCCACACGTGAAGCATTTTATCACTCCACCTCTTCCTCTTCCTCTACCTCTAGTACGAGGAAAAATATTATTATCAGTATAATCTCCTCTCGATTCAGTATACTGTCTTCCTTGTCCAACATATTTCCCTCACTGTGAGCTTCCACCTTTCTCAATCTGAGGTTGAGGTTTCTTCCATTCTTCTTTAGGCTTCTGATTTCTATCTTGGACAACTGACTTGCCCCTGGCATGACTTCTGCCTCAACCTCTTTGACTCTACTTTCAACTCAGCTTCTATTCTGCCTTTAGAGCCATTTGATAAGAATCTTCCACCGTCTGGATGGTCATCATGCTCATCTCGTCTTGAATTTCATATCTCAGGCTATTCATGTACCTAGCAACTTTTTCATCATTACTTTCATGATGACCTGCTCTGATGTTCAGCCTGTAGAACTCTTCAGTGTACTCCTTCACTGTCATTAGCTTCTGTCTCAAGTTATGCATTCTTTGGAATAGAGTAATTTGATAATATTTGGGCATGAATTTCTCCTTCATCTTTGCGATCATCCCATCCCAACTCTTGATCTTCTGCTTACCTTGGCAGCGTCTATGGGCTTGTAGCTCATCCCACCACAATGTTGCATGTCCCTTTAATCTCGTGACAACATGTTTGACCTTCTTGTCCTCTTCGACATCTTCATAATCAAAGTATGTGTCCAGGGCTCTAATCCAATCTAGAAGCTCCTCTACATCCATATTTCCCTCATAAACTGGAATGTCCATCTTGGTCCTTGCACTCATTCTTGCAACAACTCTAAGCAAGCATTTGTTTGCTGCATCTTCTGCTGTGACTTCGTCTTCGTCATGTCCAACTTCATTTTCTCTTTCGGAAAAACTAACATCTCCAACATCAGTTGTGCACCTCTGTGTTGTCTCCATGTCTTCAAGTCTGGCGCGTAGGTCATGCATCTCTCTCTCCATGGCTGGATCAGGCATCTGCCTACCCCCTTCTTCTCGGCATTTCCCTATCCTCTGGCAGATCAAGTGTTTTCCTGTCTCTTCTTCTCGGTGGCATGTTGAATTCTCTTTTTACCTGCTACGAAAAGCAAAGAAACCTTTATGTGCTATGATACCAAAGAATGATGCAACCCTCCCAACCCGCAGGTCGGAAGTCCACACACACAGGATATTTCTTCTTCCACTGGCCTGAAGAGATCTCAACACTTGGATCCTCTATTTCCCTTTCAGGAAATCTGCACCCACAATTAACCTTGAGGAATTCCCCGTTTACACTTCGGGAGATCGGGTTTTACGATTTCGTGAATCCATAATCAAGTGTCTTATCCCACAGACCTCCGAAACTTGAATTTTCGAACTTCGAGGTTCGGTCACCAAAAGAAATCAATGACTGTTATTCCACATTTGACCCAATGGTCAGCACATTTTTCATGTATCGGAATTTCAAGACTCTCGATACCAAAATCTCTTGTCGATGCAAACCCTGAATTCCCGAATCCTGATGTCAATTTAGGTTATTCGGCTTTTGTGAGTTCGCGAGTTGCGATGTCATACAACTCTGCTTCGTGACCTCCGAAATCCCGACTTTCTATTTCCTGAAATCCTAAAATTTCAACTCTCGACACGATTTCCAGTGCTGGTCCCACAACTAGACTTTTCGCCTTTTTGAGACTTCGCACTTCACGAGTCTTAATGCAAAGATTTCGGGACTTCAATCCATGAAACCCCGAAATGGAAATCCTTAGGTAAATCTAACGACCATTGCTGGCTTGAATCTATGGCTCTGTCTCTCATGAGCTTGAATCCTTTGAAAATACTCGCTGTAACTCCCCTTCTATTCTGCGAAATCTGAAGGCTAGTAGGACATCGCAAATTCTCCACGGAGAATTTTGACCATCCGTTATCCTTCCTTCTCAAGGATTTCTGCAACCTTTTACCAAAGTGTTTCTCACAGTTCTTAACCACCCACGACACAAATTTGTGACACCTTCTCAATTCTCCTATGCGCAAACTTTCTGTGCTTTCTTCGACGACTATGGAGACTCTATCCCTCCTGAGCTTTCTCCAACTCTGAGTCTTGAAGAAGAACCCTACATGCCCTCCTTGCGGTAAATTCCTCAATTACTCCAAGAAATTAAAGTCCTTTGACTCTGTGCACTCCCTGTAGCAGTAGTCCTTCAACAACTTCTCGGGTTCGCAACCTTCAGACTTTACTCGGCCTGCGCACTCCTTGCACGACTCCTGTGGTTAGTTGCACTTCTGAGGGAATGAGAACAAAAGCTATCTCTCCTGAGTTTTCAGAGATGAACTCTGACTTCTTTCAACACACTCCTTGCGGACAAACTCCATTGCACTCCTTGCAGGAATTTTACTCACTTAGACAGAGAAACAATTGAAACTCATTTCCCTTACTCTCTCTCTCTCTCTCATATTTCAAACATTTAACAAGAAATCATACACACATAGCATAAATAGCAATTGCGTGATAGAAAGAGTAAAACATTCATGAGCATCACATTCAACAATACATACACAAAGAATATTTGAACACCATGAGTCTAAATCAAAACCCTTTTTGTATTAATCCAGAACTTCTGTACATGGAATTATTCTACCAACTCTCTGCTTCTTCTCTTCTATGCTCTATGCTCTCAACTAACATAATCCCATTCTTCTATGTTACAATACACAATGAGGGTGTCTATATACCATTTCCCTCTTTCCTTCTAAACTGTCTAATCTATGCATTAATTTCTATCTACTTGCATTAACTACTATAAATGCCTTCTACCTACTAAGGACGAGAGCGGATTGCTCAAGGTCCTTTTATATTATACAAGTGTGCCTCCACTTGACGACTTCATTAATGTTTCAAGATGTTTCAAAATTTGCGTTAGGTGCTTTTCCAACTGTCTTTTATCTCCACGCTGGCTCACTTGAGATGCTCCTGCATCAACTCTGATACCAATTGTTGAAATACTGAGAGCGGGGGGGGGGGTGAATCATTATTACTCCTTTGTAAAAACTAGCAGTTAATTTTTATATTTTATTGATTACCACAATAAATCAACAATGACTTGTATGCAAAATCAAATATATAATTATATTTAATAGGAATTACAATGTTTTATAAGGAATAGTAAAGGACACCGATCGTTTTTAGAGAACCAACTGTAGGAGACACCAATCCCTTTCTTCAGGGAACCAACCCTAGGAAGCACCAACTCCCTTTATTTTTAGGGAACCAACCCTAGGTGTAATATACCATATATAAAAAGTATGTAGAACATAAATAAAATGCTAGAAATTGGAGAATAACGACAATATAACCAGAATAATCACCACAATAACACTAAGATGATATAAGAATAACAACATAAATAACACTTTGATTATGAGAGAAATGTTCATGGGCTGCTTCGAGGGGGAAACGTCTAGTCGATAAGAGCTCTATTACAATAATATCCAAGCTAGGGTTCTCATACCCTTGACTCCTATTAATACTAAATATGTCTATCAAAAGAAGCATCTAGAGGAAGATGCTTCTAGAAGAGGAAGCTTCTATTAGGTATTATTACATTTGATTTATTCTATTTTATTGGAAGGCATTATTAATATTGACCTTTATTACATCCGAATATATTGTTCTACATATGTGCGGGTTAGGACCCTAACATGTCCTCCCCCTTAAAAACAACCTTGTCCTCAAGGCTTGAGAAGTGGAATTTGCTGTAGAATGGTAGCTGGTTCCCAAGTGGCATCTACTGGAGTTGTACCTTTAGACTAGATTAACACTTCCTTGATGGTTCTCCGACGTAAGCGACGCTCACGCTGGTCCAAAACTACTTGTGCCTATAGCCAAATGGATCCTTCTTCGGCTAACTCGGGAAGGTTGGTTTGAATTTGGCACTTAGTTCCGATCACCTTCTTTAAGAAGGAAACATGAAAAATAGGATGTAGCTTTGAATGAATGGGAAAATATAACTAATAGGGCACCTGTCACACACACTTGAGAGCTTTATAAGGACCATAAAATTTGGGCCCTAGCTTCTAGAAATGCTTGGTCTTGAGGGAATTCTTCTTGTAAGGTTGCAGGCGAAGAAACACCTGATCCCCTTATTCAAATTGATGGTTTGAGAGACCTTGATCTGCTTGTTGCTTCATGTGATTTTGTGCCATGACCAAGTTCTCTTTGAGGGTGCAGAGAATAGCCTCTTGAACTGTAAGTGTTTGGTAAACTGCCTAGACCTTTGAGACACCACGTAAGTATGAGAGAACTGAAGGTGTCTTATGTCCATATACCGCTTCAAAAGGAGTCACACGTGTAGTTGTATGGTATGAAGTGTTGTACCACCATTCAACTAGGGGTAACCATTGAGCCCATTGATTTTTCTTTTTCGAGGCAAAACACCTCAAATATGTTTCCAAACACTTGTTGACAACTTATGTTTGACCATCATTCTAGGGATCATAAGTTGTACTGATATGCAATTGGGTGCCTTGTATCCTGAACAATTCTTACCAAAATTTTCTTGTGAAAGTTGGGTCGCGATCAGAAATAATAGAGTGTGGCATGTCATGAATATTGAAGACTTGATCCATGAAAATTTGAGTCACCGTGGATGTTGTAAATCGGTGTTGAAGAGCACAGAAATGAGCATACTTGGAAAGGTGATCAACAACCACCATGATGGATGATTTATTTCTTGATTTGGGTAAGCCTGTGATAAAATCCATAAGGATGTCCTTCCAAATAGCAGGTGGAATCGGGAGTGGTTGTAGTGTGCCCAGATATTTGACTGTTTCTCCCTTGTTGTGTTGACACACATCACATTCAATGACAAAATTATGAATGTCATGTTTCATACCATCCCAGAAAAAATAAGGTTCGACCCTATCATAGGTTTTGGTGAACTCGAAGTGCCCCATTGTCAGTGTAGCATGAAGCTCAGAAAGTACCGTGGATGTAAGATTTCATTGTTTACTTCAATACAAATGGCCTTTGTATCGAAGATCATCATGGAGCCAAGAGTACCCTGGGTGAGCTGGAGCACTAGACTGCAAGTGTTGGATCAGATGCAAACTTTTGGGATCTTGTAGCCATTCCTGGTGAATGGCTTGGAGCCAATCTGGTACAATGAAGGAAAGAGAAAAAAGGGATCCTTCATCTTCATATTTGTGGAAAAGTGCATCCGCAACCACATTTTCTTTTCCTTTCTTGTAAATGATCTCATAATCATAGCCAAATATCCTAGTTACCCATTTTTATTGCTCTGGGGAGGAAATGCATTGTTCCATAAAATACTTGAGGATTTGATGGTCTGTCTTAATCTGGAAGTGTTTCCCCAATAGATAAGGGCGCCACAAATCAACGACATGCATAATAGCCAAAATTTACGTTTCATAGATAGATTTGCCCAAATTTCTTTCAGATAGTTTCTTGCTAGTAAAGTCCAAAGGTTGACCCTCTTGCATACTGACAACACCAATTCCTTTTCCCGAATCATCACATTCCAAGACAAAGGTCTTTGTGAAATCAGGAAGGGCCAGGACTGGAGTGGTTCACATGGCCATCTTCAAGGTTTGAAAATCTTGAGCAACAGCTGGAGTCCAAGTGAAAGAGTTCTTTTTTAGGAGAGAAGTGAGAGCTGCTACAATATTTCCATAATTCTTAACAAACTTGCGATAATAACCTATTAATCCCAGAAATCCATGCAAGATTTTGAGAGTCTTTGGGTGACGCCAGTATTGCATAACTTCAATTTTTTTAGGATCCACCCTGATGTCTTTCTTGCCAACTAGATGACTCAAGTACTCTACTTCTGAGGCACCAAAAGCACATTTAGACTATTTTAGGAAAAGTTGGTGCTGAGAGAGTAGATGGAGAACTCAATTCACATGATCAAGATGTTTTGTCCAGGTCTTTCTATAGATGAGGATATCATCAAAGAAAACTAATACAAAATGACGGAGAAAAGGATGGAAGACATGATTCATGAGGCTTTGGAAGGTGGAGGGGGCATTACACAAGCCAAATGGCATGACCAAAAACTCATAGTGGCCCTCATGAGTTCTAAAGGAAGTCTTGGGAATGTATGCCTCTTTCATATGTGTCTGGTGGTAGCTCGAAAAAAGATCAAGTTTAGTAAAGAATTGAGGGCCACTCAGTTCCTTGAGGAGGTCATCAATGACATGAATGGGGAGTTTGTCTTTAATGGTAAGTTTGTTGAGGGCATGGAAGTTAGGACACATTTTCCAAGAACCTTGTTTCTTCAATACCATGACCACAGGAGAAGAGTAGGGGCTTTTACTAGGGTGGATAACGCCTGCATTAAGGGGTTCCTGGACCATTTTCTCAATTTCATTTTTTGGGGAAAATGGGTGATGATACAAACAAATATTGGGAGGAAGGATTCCTGGTACAAGGGGAATGGAATGATCATGAACACCGCGTGAAGGAGGGAGTCCTTGGGGAGTGGAAAATACCACTTGATGTTTAGAAATGATGGCTTGGAGGTCTTGCAGCACCGATGGTGTTTATGTTGCTTGTATGGCATGGAGTTGAGCAATAACACTAGAATGACCCTTTTTGAGCATATTTTCCCTGCGATGGGAACTAATGATCTCAGGTGAACCAACGATGATGCCTTGGAACTTATATTGGTGGCTCTCCTCATCAAATTTCATGGTTAATTCCTTAAAATCCATGAGAATGGGACCCAAAGTCATTAGCTAGTTTGCACCCAAAAAAATGCACAACCACCCATGTCGATAGTAAACATATGAGATTTCAGGTGGTAGTCACCAATTTCGAGACGCACATTTTCACAACACCCTCCACATTTCATGGAGCCACCATTGGCAATCATAATTTGGAAATTATTGACAACATGGATGTAGCAATGTGTTTCTTGGGCAATGCAACGATGAATAAAATTATGGGTTCTTCCACTATCAACCAAAATGATGACCTTCTGATGCTTGATGTAACCGATTAGTTTGAGGGTTTGGGGAGCAGAGAATCTAGTGAGAGCATTGAGGGAAATGTTTGGTTCTACTTCGGGAAGGTTTGAGGGAGGGGTTATGTTGGGGGTTTCAGATGACTCAGACACAATGGGAGTTTCAATATCCTCTTCTGAAATATCCTCGGAGATGGACATAAACAGATTTTGTTCCTTAAACTTGTGGCCGAGGAAATATTTTTCATCACAATTATAACAAAGGCCCTTGATTTGGCATTCAACCATTTTAGCTTTGGTCAATTTTTGGATCTTTAGTGGAGCGGAGGGAGTAGTGGGATTTATTGGTTTAGGGCAAGGGATAAAGGAGGGTTTTTGGTTTTGAGAAGATATAACCTATTGTGTTTCTTTATCTCTTTTAGTATCCTCCACCAAACTCTGAGGACGAGCCATGAGGACATGGGCCCGAATCTCATCCTTGATGCCACTGATAAAACATTCTCAGAAAAAGGCATCATACGTGCCCTCTGTCTGAAAAGCTAGGCGTTCAAAGGAAACTATAAAGTCTTCCATTGTTCCTGATTGTTTCAACTTTGTCAAATGACCCAAATGGTTGGTGTCAGTGTCAAAGTGTTCATAAAGCTCTACCACAAAGTGTGTCCAAGCAATATACCCTTGACTAGAATTGTTTCTCCATTGCCACCATTGCCAACATTCTTGATCTAGATTTAGAACACCATACCGGAGTTTGGCCAAGTCATCTGTAATTCCATATAAAGATAAATAATGTTTCATTTGGGTTACCCAACCAGTGGGGTCCGAGCCATCAAATTTGGTCACATCCACCTGCAGAAGGTGTAGGTCACATTGAAAGTGATGGTTCTGAAAGTTATGGGAATGAGAGGAATGCTCACCTTTAGTATGTGGAGGTGAAGAAGAGGAAGGGTTATCTGTAGGGATATGTAGTTTGGTGTAGAGTGTCGAAAAGACAGATTCAATCTGGGTGGTGAGGTCTTGTTTGATTTCTTCCATTGAGGACTGTATGGTTGTATTGATGGTGGAAACATTGGCACTGAGTTGTTCACTTCTTGTTGGGTCTCTATGAGACTAGATTGCAAGATGTTTAAGCGAGCTTCCAAGTCTTGGCTACGGGTATGAGCCATGAGGATGGGGGAACTTAAAAGGGGTGGGTGGGGTCAAATTGTTTTCTGAAAAATGATATGTATGAATGTGATAAGGGCGAAGAGATGAATCCAATGGAATAGGTCTCAAATAATGGTGAAAAAATTCCAGACTCAAATAATAGGTCACACACACACACACACACACACACACACACACACACACATATATATTACACCTGCGAAGTTATACTCCGGTCTGAAGAATACTACAGATAGGAAATGCCCAAATCCCTAACTAGAAAGAAATGTGTATTTACTTGGAAACACGAATAGAGTTGGGTGGAAATAGATCTTGTCTATTTTATTTTTTTATGTTTATGTCCCCAAGGGTTAGGTATTCAAGGGTTCTATAGACAAGGGTTTTCCCTATGCTATATCTCTCTAATATATGTGTGGGTTCCAACAGTAGTACTCGACCCAATATCTCAGGGAAATAACTAAGGAGGATAGACCATTCCCTTAGACATACTACCTGACTACCCAAGTACTAGAGAGTATCTTCCCGAGTGTTATTCTCTATGGAACTATAGCAGTCAGGAGATGATCAGTTTATCTAAAGAGGGCTTCAGGAAATCTAGGTCGATTCATACACAGGTGTTGTTTGATGCGCTACCACTCGAAGGGGTACCAACATGGGTTACAAGGGTGGCCAACAGATGTGTGCTTAAGAACCACTTGTTTTTAATGCGTGTATGAATCCCTCAACTGAGGGTTTATGCACATAATGACAGATATTTGTGGGTTAAAGATGCTCGAATAAGTCTCTACCCTGAAAAAAAAAATTACCCACAATTTCTGCCAGGGAAAGTGCTCTGATACCACTTGTAATATACCGGATATAAAAAGTATGCAGAGAAAAAATAAAATGCTAGAAATATCAGAATAACAACAATATAACCAAAATAATCACCACAATAACACTGAAATGATATAAGAATAACAACAGATATAACACTTTGATTCTAAGAGAAATGTTCACGAGCCTCTTTGAGGGGGAAACCTCTAGTCAAGCAGAGATCTATTACAATAATCTCCAAGCTAGGGTTCTCATACCCTCGACTCCTATTTATAATAAATATGTCTATCAAAAGAAGCATCTAGAGGAAGATCCTTCTAGAAGAAGATCCTTCTAGAAGAAGAAGCTTCTATTAGGTCTTCTTACATTCAACTTATTCAATTTTATTGCAAGGCCTTATTAATATTTACCTTTATTACATCCGAATATATTGTTCTACCTATGTGTGGGTTAGGACCCTAACACTAGAAAACACCAATTCCCTTGTTTTTAGGGAAACAACCTTAGGAAGCACCAATTCCCTCATTTTTAGGGAAACAACCCTAGGAAGAAACAACTCCCTTAGAATTAAAGGATATGAATCCTTGTGTGCTCCTCCCTTCCAACCACACTTCATTAGAATCATCAGTTCTTCTTGTTAGACTCTATTGATTGATTTGATCTCTTGATATGAACTGTAGAGACATTTTGTTCTCACCACTCTTTCTCGTTTATATACTCTTCCAACTGGTTTGAGCTATGAAACATTGTGTCCCTTTGTTTGGACCATCACACTTCTTCATTTTAACATAAACAATAATCACTATTTATTCTTCAAACATTATTTTTAATTATTTTAGCTTAGTGAGAGTGCTTTTCATAAATCGATCACAGGTATGGATTGATTTCTTTTTAACTCGATTCCATGTCTCTACAAATATTGAAGAAATCAAGTTCTGTAGTGGCACTTACTTCAAACCATTTACATGTGACCATATGCACAAAACCATAGGATTATTAATTTAAGTGTTGCCTCTTCTTTTACCTTTATTTCTTTATTCCATATGACCATATGTGGTGAATAGGCGGTAGTCCAAGCGAGTGCTTGATCACTTATAAAAATCAACGATCATGTCTTAATTTCACGATGAGATGGATGGCTCTCATTTACTTCAAAACTTCATCCTTCGCAACTTCCAGGACTTTGGAGTAGAAATTCCTCTGAAGTGATTATCTACCGAATAAGTCTTAAAGCGATGGTGACCACTTACTATCAGTTAACACATCCACCTATGCTATCCTTCCACTATGCTTGATCATCAGTTGAGAATGCTCCTAAAGTAGATCAACAGTTAGCACTAACTTCAGCCTTTTGTGCTTCGGGTAGTTACTGGTGTTTGAAACTGGTTTCCCCCAAAATACATACTCCCGAAGTGATGTAACTTGTTGATGCCACTTATGACTTGGCACTAGCCAAGTGGCTGTCATGTGTCTTTTATATTCATGACTTACACATACCTGAAATGATAATAGCACCTTGACACTTGTCACCATTTGATTCTTCCACATCTCCTTGCTGATGTGGTATTCTGACATGGATCTTAGGATGTGTGTGCTACGTGTCTTCACTTCGTGACTTCAAAAATTTGGCATTTGAGTGAATTTACATGTTCTCAACCCATTCTCACCAAAGTGGTTAGTGTCAAAGTTGACCACTATCATGATCCAATGGTCATCATTTATTCTTCAAATATGATGGTCCTCATTTACTTCGAGAATTCAGGGCTTCGACCTTTATCTTTGCTTATCCTATCCTACCACTTTATATAGATTGGATGGTCAATATGAATCTTGAAATATTTATCATATCAGATGACTCATGTTCTCTTTGAAACATTTGTGGCTTACACTGTCCTTCCACTGTAAGATATCCAACGGTTGGTATATGATGTAAAGTGTTCCTTAGATTAGACGACTCATGTCCACTTTAGTTCTTCGGCCTTCAGGTAATCTTACCCATTTTGGGATTATTTTCTCCATAATAGTCAACATTGGGGTTGAATATTGTTCTAGTCAACTTTAATCCAACGACTAAGATATCCTTAATAGATCTTTCTTCAGATATGTTAGTTGAGATCTAATTCTTCTGAATTCCCCTCGATTTGACGTTCCTGATTTATCCTAAAATCTACATCAACAGACAAGATTATTTTCCTTTTTTATGCAGGTTACCTCTATGATACAATAGTCGGGTTTGTATCTGAATTTTGGAAGAGTGGGTCTCATTGGTTGATCTTTTATGAAGGTTTCCCTTGTTCACTAGGCTTTTCTCCTATGGGATTTCTTCAACACTCTTTCTCTTGAGTTTTGATCATAGGATCATTTTTTATCCTATCGTGATAAAAAATGATCACAAATTTCTTCAACCTTAAGGTGATTTTATTTTGTTGATCTTTAGTATACCTTTCCTCTTGAGATTAACCTTGATGATTTGATACAATCTCTTTCCATCATTGACCCTTCATTACTTATTCATGTTTCCATCATAACAACTTGTCATGACTTTTAACATCAATGAAAATATCTCCAACATATACCCACTGGTCTGTACATGAAAAATAAAGCATCGATGCATCAATGTTCCAGTAGCAACACCATACTTTATAATAAAAATACATTTGCCAAATAAATTGCACTATTGTTTTTGAACATCATACATCGATGCACCTAAGTCGACCATGCACATTGATGTAACTAAGTCGACCATTGGCACTAGTGCACCTATGTCGAACATGTGAAACGATGCTCTTACAAACCATAACACCTCGATTCTTAACAAATAAAGTGAATCGATAACCGCTATTAATATAAAATACTAAAATATTTTCGGTGCTCCGCCAATACGTGTTAGGGACTCAACCTACCTAACCCCTCAAGTGGGTAGAATAATATATTTCCATTTAATAAAGGTCAATATTAATAAGGCCTAGAAATAAGGAGGAATAAGTCAATTGTAAGAAAACCTAATAGAAGCTTCTGCTTCTAGAAGGATCTTCCTCTAGATTTCTCTTTTGGGTAAATAGATTTAGTATAAATAAGAGTAGAGGGTATGAAAAGTTTTTTCTTGGATATTATTGTAATAGAGCTCTTCTCTGCTGGAGGTTTCCCCCTAGAAGAGGCAAGTGAACATTGCTATCATTAATCAAGGTGCTATTTTTGGTATTATTCTGGTATTGTTCTAGTTATATCATTGTTGTTCTTCCATTTGTAGTTAAAATATTTTTTTTCTGCTTACTATTCTATATCTGGAATAGTAAAAGTGGTATCAGAGGACTTTCCTTGGAAAAAGGTTGTGGGTTAATTTTTTTCAAGGTAGAGACATATTCTGGCATCTTAAAGCTACATAGATATATCATTACGCACATAAACCCACAATCGAGGAGTAATACACGTAGGAAATACAAGAGGTACTCAAGAGAACATATGTTGGCCACGCTTATAACCCTTGTTGGTACCCCTTCAAGTGGTAGCACATCAAACAACACATGTATATGGATTGACCTACATGTCCTGAATCCCTCCATAGATAAACTGATCAATCCCCTGACTGCTATATTTCCATTGCAAATAAAACTCAGGAAGATACTCTCTAGTACCTGAGTATTTAGGTAGTATGGCTAAGGGAACAATCTAACCTCATTAGTTTGTGCCCTGCAATATTGGGCCGAGTATTACTATTGTAACCCACATGTATAGAAGAGAGATATAGTAGAGGGAAAACCCTTGTTTGTAGAAACCTTGAATACCCTAACCCTCGGGACGAAAACAAAAACAAAACAGACAAGATTTATTGTCACGCAACTATGCCTTATGCATTCTGGTTGCGAAATTACTACACATTTATCCCTGTTAAGAATTTGGTCATTTCTTCACTACAATATTATTCAGGCTAGAGTATAAATCCACAAAATTATATATAAAAAAAGAAGTATAGTGTTCTCGTTGACACACTTATTTAGGACCTATCCCATTGGGATTCCCCTTTTCTCCCTGATCATAGTCATACCTTTCGTTTTTATTCTTTTTGTTTGTTTTTTCAGTGTACTCAAACCCTTCTAATATTCCCTATTTTTCCACCTAGTCCATTATATTTCCCTTATTTCCCTAATCGTCACGATACTTATCACTTATAAGTCCTTTTTTGTGGTCCCACCCACCCATGTTTTCTTACCCACACTTTCCCTCTCCAAATGGCCACTACTCACAACTAATACCTCCAAGGTTCAATCAATAAAGTGACAAATGAGATTGGCTCTACCAATTCCCACCTTTCACAATTCAAGATCCAAGTCGAGAACAAATTTGACAACATGGAAGCCAACTTCATGAACCAATTTAACACCCTCCAGTATTTTGTCAACTAGTTTTTGAACTTCCCTTCGGGTCCTTCCTCCTCATACCAACCCAATTTTGTTGATTCCTCTCATTCTCTTCATTTTCAATCCAAATCCTTTGAGCATGACTCACATCTTCCCCATGTCGAGGTCAATAAATTTGATGGCTAGGATCCTATGGGTTGGGTCACTCAAATGGAGAATTATTATTTTTTGCATGGTATTACTGATGAGTTGGACAAAATTCGCTATGTTATCCTCTATCTAGATCCCAAACGATGGAAATGGTGGAAATGGAATAAATGGCGTAAAAATTCACTTCCAGGGTATATTTCCAAGACCTAGTTTGTTGCAGAGTTCTATGAACACTTTGACACTGATACCCACTATATCGGTTGTTTGATCAAGTTGAAATAGTCACGCAGAGGGAAAACTTTTCATTTCGAACAAAGGGTATGTGAGATGCTTTCTTCTGTGAATGCTTTATTAGTGGCCTAAAGGATGAAATATGATCCCAAGTTCTCATGGAATTCCCTGAAACTTGGTTGGAATCTACTAAACAAGATAAAGAGGCACAACAAGTTGTTTTTTCCTATAACAAAAAAACCCTCTTTTGTTACTTTCCCTTGACCCACTAATATTAACCCCCATGTCACTCCGCTCAAGGTCCAGAAATTAACTAGGGATGAAATGGTTTAATGCCAATTGAAGGGTATTTTCTATAGTTGTGATGAAAAATATTTTTCGAGGCACAAGTGTAAGGAAAAAAACAAATTTATGGCCATTTCTAAGTAGTTCCCTATGAAGATGTGAGATATCCACTTGTTGAAGATCCCTCCCTTCCTGATGCTACCCAGGAGCCCGCTGACCTACATGAAGTTGAACCAATCATTTCCTTGCATGCGTTCACTATCTTCTATGCTCCATAAACCCTCAATCTCATTGGCTATATTAAGAATAGGAAGATCATCATCCTTGTTGACAGTGGTAGAACCCAAAATTTTATTCATCATCGCATTGTCAAGGAAGCCAATTTCTATATTCGTGTTGTCAAAAATTTTCAAATCATGATAACCAATGGTAGGTCCATGAAATGTGGTGGGAATTGTGAAAATGTACGTCTTCAAATTGGACATTACCACCTGGAATCTCATATGTTTTCCATTGAAATGGGAGGTTGTGACCTTGTTCTAGGTTTTGAATGGTTACGCACTTTGGGTCCCATTCTTATGTATTTTAAGGAGTTAACCATGCAATTAAAAAATGAGGGACAAAGGTATCACTTCCAAGGTCTCACAGCGGGTTCTCTTGAGCTCATCAGTTCCCATTGCATGGAAACGATTCTCAAGAAATGCCACTTGGGTATTATTTCTCAACTCCATTCTATTCATGTGGTTGAGACACCCTATGTGCATCATGACCTCCAAGCTATTCTCTCCAAACACCAAACTTTTTTTTCCACTCCTCAGGGACTTTTGACTTCTCGTGGTGTTCATGATCATTCCATACCCCTTGTTCCTGGAAGTCTTCCTCCCAATGTTCTCCCTTATCATCATCCCTTTGCCCAAAAGAATTAAATTGAGAAAATAGTGCAAGAATTTCTACAAGTAGGTGTTATCCACCCTAGTACCAGCCCTTATTCTTATCTCGTGGTCATGGTACTTAAGAAAGAAGGTACTTGGTGCATGTGTCCTATTTTTTGTTCCCTTAATAAACTCACCATCAAGGACAAGTTTCCCATTCCTATCATTGATGATCTTTTGGATGAGTTGAGTGGTGTTCAATATTTCACTAAACTTGATCTATGTTCTAGCTACCACCAGATACGTATGCAAGGCATTGACATCCCCAAGACTGACTCTCAAACTCATGAGGGCCACCATGAGTTCTTGTTCATTCCCTTGGCCTATGTAATTCCCCCTCCACCTGTCTCATGAATCATTTCTTTCATCCTTTTCTCCATCATTTTGTCTTAGTTTTCTTTGATTATATTCTCATCTATAGTAAAACTTAGCAATCCCATATTGCCCATGTGGATCAGGTTCTTCATCTACTCTCTCAACATCGGATTTTCCTCAAGCACTCTAAATGTGCCTTTGGCGCCTGAGAAGTCGAGTACTTGGGTCATGTTGTTGGCAAGGTTGGTCCAGTTGGATCCTAAGAAGATTGAAGGAATGTAGGATTGGCCTCGCCCCCAGACTATCAAACGCTTGAGTGGTTTTCTGGGTTTAATAGGCTATTATCGCAAGTTAGTTCTAAATTATGGAAATATTGCGGTACCTCTCACTACTCTACTTAAAACTAATTCTTTCACTTGGACTCCCACAACTTATATGGCCTTTCAAGCATTGAAGGTGGATATATGCACTACTCTAGTCTTGTCCCTTCCTAATTTCACAAATACCTTTGTCTTCAAATGTGATGCCTCTGGGAGAGGAATTGGAGAATTTATTATGCAATAGGGTAAACTTTTGTCCTTTACCAGCAAACAATTGTCATAACACCATTTGGGCCATTCAATATATGAAAAGGAAACGTTGGCTATTCTGCATGCAGTGGATCTCTGATGCCCTTATATCTTGGGAAAATGATTCCAAATTTAGACAGATCATGAAAGCCTCAAGTACTTTCTGGAGAAAATACCTTCCTCTCAATAGCAAAAAAAATGGGCAAGTAATCGCTTTGGATATGATTATGAGATCATTTACAAGAAATGTAAAGAAAATGTGGTTGTTGAAGCTCTTTCTTGAAAATATGATGATGAAGGGTCCCTGTTCTCCCTGTCCTTCATTGTACCATATTGGCTCCAAGATGTTCACTAGGAATGGCTATAAGATCCTCAAATTTTTCATCTAATCCAACAATTGCAAGACAATTCTCCAGTTTCCCCATGGTACTCTTGGCACAATGATGAGCTTTGTTGCAAAGTTTGTTTAAGTAAACAATCGAAACTTAAATCCACGGTGCTTTCTGAGCTTCATGTTACTCCCACAGCTGGGAATTGAGGGTTTACCAAAACCTATGATAAGTTCAAACATTATTTTTTCTAGGATGGTATGAAAAATGACGTCCACAATTTTGTGGTAGAATGTGATGTTTTTCAACGTAACAAGGGAGAAAAAATAAAATCTCTTGGCACACTCCAACTGCTTCTGATTCCACCCGCTATTTGGAGGGACATATCTATGGATTTCATTTTTGGAATACCTAAATATGGTAATAACTCAATCATCACGGTTGTAGTTGATCATATTACCAAGTATGCTCATTTTTGTGCTCTTCAACATCCATTTACTGCATCCATTGTGGCTCAATGTAAGGTAGCTAGAGAGGTAGTTGGGGGGCCCAGAGGGCCCATAGTAATAATAGTGGAGTTCATTCAGTGTAAGGTGGACTAGGTCCACTATATTATTAAATAAGGCCCACTATGGTAGTTAGATATAATAAATGGGTAATTAGATATAATAAATGTATGAGGAATTCTTAGAAGGTTATACTTCTAGAAGATTCCTCCTCTAGAATATTCTTAGGTGATGGTAGCACTATATAAAGGGGTTCAAGCAATGTAATGAGACATGAAGAGAAGTATTGTATTTGGAGTGGTATTTCAATAGGAGGATGCCCCCTCAAAGAGGCAAGTGAACATGAGAGGATCCCTTCCATAATAGGATCCATTGTATGGTGTTGTCCTACCTCAAGGGTTTGATAGTAATAAATGAGATTTTGCATATTGTTCTTGTATATATGTTGTGGTGTTTTTTTATTCAATATTTGGTTCTTAACAAGTGGTATCATAGAACTTTTCTTGGCGGACATTGTGGACAAATATTTTTTATTTTTGCATATTTTTTTCTTCTTTTTTTTTTCCAGAGAAGAAAAAAGAGGGCCGCGACATCCCATAAATTTTTGATACATTTCTGTGAATGATTTATAGAAACAGGATGCATATCATATTTTCTCTTATAAAAACACCCAATTTGAAAAAAAAACTCGTCTGAAACAGAGTCCGGGAAGTTAAGATGTTGAAGTTTTAAAATATGTAATTTTTCAGGGTTTTTTCCGCGGACGGTGGCACGATTTTTTTATTATTTATGTAGAAGTTGTAGGCCTAATTTTACAAAACAAATTACATATCTAAGTTCCTCTCACAATTGCACCTAATTTCAAAAAACAAATCAGCCGAAACGAAGCCCGGGAAGTGAATTTATGAGCATTTTAAATTCAACGGTTTTTCTGGGTTTTTCCGGACAACGCCGCGATTTTCTGCAGTAAGTTATTGTTCTATTTTTTGGTTTTTTTCGTGATGGTTGTGGGATAGAAGGGTTCATAGGATAATCATATGACTATTTCCTCTCAAACCCTCAAGGGAATTCTTGCAGCATTCAAATCCAAATTGTATGACACATTGGATGCTAGACTGCATGACCTTGCAAATGGCCTCAATGCTAGTTTTCATAGTATTCATGATTCATTGTATAACATGAAGCAGATATTTTTTATGGCGGACATCATGGATGAATATAATCAATAAATATATGCTTGGTATGATTTTGAGGCCGATTGTGATGATTGGCATATAAATAGTTGTCATTTCTGGGATGACAACCACTTTCATATTTTATTTGATGACTCTAATCCACCTTATGTAGAGAGCATCAATGTGACAAATCAAGAGCCAATTATTATTACCAATGTCTATTCTACATATTCTACAGTGGTATTATTCCTTCCAGATTCTTCTACGACCCTTTTCCACTATGTGGATGGATCTTCTTATTTGGATCCACATGATAGGTGTTAGTCTTTGAAGCATCATTTTGAGTTGGTTATTGGGTTCCAAAATCTTCCACGGGGAGTTCACATGAGCACTTGGACATGGGACCCGAGATTACAATGGTGGTTGGATTACTTTAGCATGGTGGATTTTCTTTCTACATGGGACCTTGGTTCTCCAGTCTTCTTCAGCATTATGGTCCACAAATATCCATGGGACCCTGGTATATGGTTGTACATCAAGCATTGAGGACAATGCTTTCATAAGGGGGATGGAATGCAAGGTAGCTAGAGAGGTAGTGGGGGGCCCAGAGGGCCCATAGTGATAATAGTGGAGGTCATTCAATGTAAAGTGGACTAGGTCCACTATATTATTAAATAAGGCCCACTATGATAGTTAGATAAAATAAATGGGTAATTAGATATAATACATGTAAGAGGACTTCTTAGAAGGTTCTACTTCTAGAAGATTCCTCCTCTAGAATGTTCTTAGGTGATGGTAGCACTATATAAAGGGGTTCAAGCAATGTAATGATACATGAAGAGAAGTATTTTATTTGGAGTGGTAGCTCAATAGGAGGATGACCCCTCTAAGATGCAAGTGAACAGGAGAGGATCCCTTCCATAATAGGATCCATTGTATGGTGTTGTCCTACCTCAAGGGTTTGATAGTAATAAATGAGATTTTGCATATTTTTCTTATATATCTGTTGTGGTTCTTTTGTATTCAGTATTTGGTTCTTAACACTCAACTTTTCATGGATCATATCTCCAAGTTTCATGGAATGCCTCATTCTATTGTTTGTGATCGAGACCCCACTTTCACCAACAATTTTTGGCAAGAATTGTTCAGTCTATAGGGCACCAAATAGCTCAGCACCACCTATCATCCCCAAACTAATGGTTAAACCGAAGTTGTCAACAAGTGTTTGGAGACTTATTTGAGGTGTTTTTCCTATGAAATGCAAAATCAATGTGCTCAATGGTTACCATTATATGACTGGTGGTACAACACTTTTTACCATACATCTACTCACATGACTCCTTTTGAGGCAATATATGCACAAAAGCCACCTTTTTTTCTCTCCTACATGCCTAGTGTCTCGAAGGTTTAGGAAGTTGACCAAACACTTACAGTTCAAGAAACTATTCTCCATACCCTCAAAGAGAATTTGTTCATGGATCAAAATTGCATGAATCCAGAAGTCAATGAAGGTCACTCATAAAGTCAATTTGTTGAAGGAGACTAGGTATTTCTTCGACTGCAACCTTATAAACAAACTTTACTCAAGGTTGAACATTGTCAGAAACTGGAGCCCAAATTTTATGGTCCTTATACAGTTCTCAAATGCATGGGCCAAGTGGCCTATCAATTTTTTTTCCTAATTCTTCTAATATCCATCATATTTTTCATGTCTCTTGCTTAAATAAGTGTTGGAAGATTGGTTGTTGCCATTGATGTCAACCCTAGTCATGGGTTTTGGACTGTAAGATTGATAAACGTATTTGGACATGAAGGACAATGCACATGCATATACAACACCCATGAATGGATAGTATACATCATGTTGTTTCCGGTGGTATATGGCACATCACATGGATCCTCATGGTTGAGGAGAAATGAATTTTTGAAGAGGACAAAGTGAATTGAAGAAGGAAGTACATGTAGGTGTTGAAGATAATTAAAGAAAAGAATTACAAAATAAGAAAGTGTCAGGTCGGCCCTAATGTTAAAATGAAGCGACATAAATGGTATAAATAAAAATCATTGTACAGTCATTTTGATACAAGTCGAATTTCAGAGGAAATAAAAAGTAAAATAAGGCCGGATTTCAAGGGAGGATGAAGTCGTTTAGTGTTGTGTTCTAAGGTATGTTATTTTCAGGTCATCTTACCATTTTTAGTATAATTTTTTTTCTAGAATTATTCTGATGGTGAAATATTTATGGTATTGAGAAGACATATCAAGGTACTTCAGGTAAAAATTTCAGCTCTTGATTCGCTACAATTATGGAGATACACTCTGTGGAAGATAGGGTTTGTGGCCAGTCCTGAAGCTAATCAATAAACAAGTGTTCCGGGTAAAATAGTCATAACTTCTTCATATAGAATCCAAATGAAGTGGGACCACCTCCATTCAAAAGCGTACAAACTATCATTTCTTGTGTGAGAGTTTAAGAATCAGATGTTAAATATTGAGCATGGGGCATGCTGTACAAGTTGGGTCTTCTGAATAGACCAAAATTGAATAAAGTATACCATTCTTTCTATAACCTCTTTTTGGGGAGGATTCAAGGAGTGAAAATTGAAGGAGTTTCAGAGAATACATTGATTAATATTATCTATAGGATCAAACTACTCCAAGAATTGAATAATTACAGAAATTGAAGAAGTCTTGGGAAGCATTATCAGGTTCTATGTGATGATTGGTTGATGGAGATGATTTAATGTAAAGTTTTAATATCTCTCATATATTATTGGGTGGAAGGAAGGGGAAAGGATGGAGAATTCAACTCTCTCTTGATATTGGAGGATTGTATCTTCCTCTTGGAGGTTTATCCCTCCCTCTACATTTGGAAGCTGTAGCTACCTTTGGAAGTCATTACTTCCCTTGAACAAAAACCATTGATTATTTCTCATATATTGTGCATGGTTTATTGTGGTGTATTTGTGTAACTCTTATACTATTGTTCATTGCTCATTGGATATAATTGAATGGTTTAAGTATAAGTTGAAAAAGGTTTTTAAATTTTACTTGATAGTGATTCACCCCCCTCTCAGTATCAACAATTAGTATCAGAGCAGGTTTTCTTCAGAACAGTTTAACCAATGGAAGGAAAATCCTGAGCCGAGATGGATGACCATGAGCACATTTCAAATAGGATTCAAAAATTTGATGGAAGAAATTATGCATACTAGAGTGATAGAGTGAAAACTTACCTAACAACTTTGGGAGTAGACATTTGGTACTCAGTTGTAAATGACTATGTAATCCCAAATAATTCTCCAATCGATCGAAATGAGAAAAAGCTTATCAGTTGTAATTCAAAAGCCAGACATGTTATTATAGCATCATTGGCACCAACCATTTTCTAGCAAAGTGTTGGGCTGCAGCACTGCGAAGGAGGTATGGGACAAACTCAAGAGTATCTACGAAGGTGATCCAAAAGTTAAGAAGGTCAAGCTTCAATGACATAGAGTAGAATTTGAAAATTTGAAGATGAATGAAAAGGAAGATATTGCAACCTATTTTCTTAGAGTTGATGAAGTTTTTAATGCTATCAGAGGATTAGGTGAAGAGCTCAATGAATTCTTGGTTGTACAAAAAGTGTTGAGATCACTTCTCTTAAAGTATGATGCTAAGGTCTTCGCCATTGAAGAAACTAGGGACTTGACCAAAATGACAATGGATGAATTACATGGGACTCTTATAGCATATGAAATGAGAACAGGTATAGAAGGTGACCAACCAAACAATGAAGCAGCCTTTAAGGCCATAAAGAAGACAAAAGACAAGGATAACGACCTTGATGAAGAAATAACAAATTTCTTAAGAAGGTTCCAGAAGGGAAGTTGAAGATACAAAGGTAAGTCTCCTCTCAAATTCTTTAACTGTGGTAGAATAGGACATATTGTTGAAAACTGCTACTATAAAAAGAGAAGTCTCAACAATAAAAAGAGCTTCTACTCCAAGGATGATGACATCTCCATAGATGAGAGTGATGAAGAAGATGATGATGGAGGAGAAGTCCTCTACATAACCCAAGAAACCCAGGATGATGATCATAAGAATTCTAAAGAAGAATAAATCATTTGTGAAGAAGATTCAGATGAAGAAACCAACCTTGATTATTTTTGGGGATACAAAGACAATGCAGAGAGTGAACAAGAAGATGAGAATCTTGAAAAATTGAAGCATGTTGAAATTGAAAATAACAATCTTAGAAACACAAACATAATACTAAAAGGTGAATTGAGTAGTTGTGAAGAAGATAATTACAAGATTGAAAAGACCATTAATAGCTTGAAGGAACAATTAGAAGATTATGAGAAATTGAAAACAGAATTGGATCACACAAAAGGGGAGCTACTATTGACAACACAAAAGTTGAAGAAGTTTGAAAAAAGCACTGAAAAATTAGATGAGATCCTTAGCAGTCAAAGATCTCCAAATGACAAGACAGGACAAGGATAGAATGACAGTTCGAAGACAACAAAACAAGATAAGGAAGTTGAAAATGATGAAACCAACACTCCAGAACAATTTGAACAACAAGAAATAAGACTAGAATTCAAAGGGAATGAGACATCAAGAAGATCCTCTCCCATCAGGTATGAAAGCAATCATTATGAAGGAAACTACAGAAGAATAGATCGTGAACCCAGATGGACCACACCAAAAAGAAGATCACTTATGCCCAGGTATCGAGATTTCTTTCTTGGACACAAGGAAATCAATTGTAGAATCAATGAAAGGAATGACTATGAAAGCTACATGAATGGTGAAAATAATAGATATGGAAATGTTCGTAAACCTGTCAATAGAAATTATAATCCATTTGACCCATTAATGGATGAAAATGTTGTATGTTACAAGTGCAATAATCTTGGTCACAAAGCACAATATTGTAGAGAGATGAAGGAACATAATCGTATGTCAAACGTCTGCATACCAACTACAACATGGAAAAGGAACGAAATTCCACAAAATGAAAATTGTCAAATAGAATTGGTCGCTAAAGAATTCAAATAAGAAGATGAATGGTTCATAGACAGTGGGTGCTCATCTAATATGACCGAAGATCAAAGCAAATTTGTCATCTTGAAGAAAAGAGGTGGAAATGTTGCATTTGGAGATGAATCATCTACCAAAATACTTGGAAGAGGAACTGTAAAGATTGGAAGTGAAAATGTAAAAGAAGGAAAAGTCCTATTGGTTGAAGATTTGAAGCATAATCTCCACAGTGTCAGCAAAATATGTGATCAAGGATACACTCTTACGTTTGACTCTCGAAAATGTAAAATCCGAGAAAATAACTCGAGAAGATTGGTTGCAATTGCAACAAGAAGACCGAACAACATATACATCCTATACATGAAGAAGAGAGAGAAGACAGAGGCCACACAAAATGATTCCCTAGAAGAAAAAGTCCCAAAGACCAAAAATAAGGATGAAGTATTATTGAGTGCCACATGTTTAGGGGGAGCAGCCCCAAAGAAGAAGGTTACCTTTTTCCATTAAACTCAGGGGGAGCAGCCCTAATCTTTTCCATTGATGTCAAACGGGGAGAAAAATTGGGATCATGATGATAGGGGGAGCATGAGTGTTTCCATCAATGACAAAGGGGGAGATTGTTGGAAGATTGGTTGTTGTCATTGATGTCAACCCTAGTCATGGGTTTTGGACTGCAAGATTGATAAAGTTATTTGGACATGAAGGACAATCCACATGCATATAAAACACCCATGAATGGATAGTATACATCATGTTGTTTCCGGTGGTATGTGGCACGTCATGTGGATCCTCATGGTTGAGGAGAGATGGAGTTTTGAAGATGACAAAGTGAATTAAAAAAAGAAGTACATGTAGGCCTTGAAGATAATTAAAGAAAAGAATTACAAAATAAGAAAGTGTCAGGTCGACCCTAATGTTAAAATGAAGTGACATAAATGGTATAAATAAACATCATTATACATTCATTTTGATACAAGACAAATTTTAGAGGAAATAAGAAGTAAAAGAAGGATGGATTTCAAGGGAGGATGAAGTCTTTTGGTGATGTGTTCTAAGGTATGTTATTTTCAGGTCATCTTACCATTTTTTATATAACTTATTTTCTAGAACGATTCAGATGGTGAAATCACTATGGTATTGAGAACACATATCAAGGTATCTCGGGTAAAAATTTCAGCTCTTGATTCACTATAATTATGGAGATACACTCTGTGGAAGATAGGGTTTGTGACCAGTCCTGAAGCTAGTCAATAAACAGGTGTTCCGGGTAAAACAATCATAACTTATTCATATAGAATCCCAATGAAGTGGGACCACTTCCATTGGAAAGCGTACAGACTATAGTTTCTTGTGTGCGAGTTTCAAAATCATATGTTAAATATTGAGTGGAGGGCATGTTGTACAAGTTGGATCTTATGAATAGACCAGAATTGAATAAAGTCTACCATTCTTTCTATAACCTCTTTTTGGGGAGGATTAAAGGAGTGAAAATTGGAGGCACTTCAGAGAATACATTAAGTAATACTATCTACAAGATCAGAGTACTCCAAGAATTGGAGAATTGCAGAAATTGAAGAAGTCTCAGGAAACATTATCAGGTTCTATGTGATGATTGGTTGATGATGATGATTTAATGTNCTCTCATATATTCTTGGGTGGAATGAAGGGGAAAGGATGGAGAGTTCAACTCTCTCTTGATATTGGAGGATTGTATCTTCCTCTTGGAGGTTTATCCCTCCCTCTACATTTGGAGGCTGTAGCTATGATGCAAGAGCATCACCAACGTCAAGCGAGTGTGGGGCAAGCGCCAACGCATTTTGGGCACATGATGAATTGTTCAAAAACTTTTGAAGATGGATGCACCAAACGTAAATGTAATAGTTAAGGAGAGGCATACTTATAGATTTTAATCAGACCTTGAGCGACCTGCTCTCGTCTGAAGGACTAAGAAGGCATTTATGTTAATCAATGTTAGTAGGTATCTTTGAATTCTCAGATTTCACGGAAGTTCTCAAGGGAAGAGACGAATGGTCAAAATTCTTCATAGAGAATTTGCGAACTCCCACCAACCGTCCGATCTGATAGAGAAGCAAGGGGGTTATGACCGTTTCCAACGTTTCAATCTCAGGATATCGTGAGCTGTCGGACCTCACTTAGATACCCGTCAGTTGTGGGATCTGACAAGAGTTGCATGGGGGTTAAACCCTCACAAACATAGCGAAAGTCCTAAAAGGCGTCGGGATATCATGATTTTAGAATTCGGGATATCGAAAGTCTCAAGGACAGGAGATCGGGTCACTTCATAGTGAAAACCCCGAATTTGATTTAAGTCGTCCATTCATTAGGACACATGGCGGAGTTAAAGAACCCGTTGGTATTTCGACTACTGAGGTTTCGAGTTGACAGAGAAATTATGACATCGCGGAATCGCAAGTCGAAAAATCCTGAACTGGTTTAGGATCGTCCATCATAGGAGGATGCGTGGCAGAAATCCAAGAGTTCATAGAAAATCCCGATAGGAAAGTCAATCAGGATTTCGGGATTCATGGAGTAGAGTTGCATGACATCACAACTCTCGAAAGTCAAAAAGCCGAAATTGATATCGGGATTTGAGAATTCGGAATTTGTTTTGACATGAGGTTTTTGGCGTCGAGAGTCTCGATCCTGATATGTGAAATCTCACTGACCGTTGGATCGAACGGGGAAACAAAGTCGTCGATTTCTTTTGGTGACCGAACATCGGAGTTTTGGTAATGTGGGAATCGAGATTTCGGAGGTCGAGGGGGATGAGTTGCATGACATTGCAACTCCTAAAATCGCGATAAGGAGAAAGGAAAAATAGAGAGAGGAAAGGCCAAGTGTCAGAATTTTGGGTTTCAGGGGTCTGAGAAGACAAGACACTAGGCCACACGACTCGCGAAAATGCGAAGTCTGATCTTCTGAAGTATAAGGGGAAAATTTCTCAAGGTTGTTTATGGGTGCAGAATTCCTAAAAGGGGAAATAGAAGGGCCAATCGAGAACTTTGGGCTAGAAGAGAGGAAAATATTCTGCACAGATCATGATCTGCAGATCTAGGAGAAAGGGGTTTGCATCAAGCTACCTTTGGAAGCCATTACTTCCCTTTAACAAAAACTATTGATTATTTCTCATATATTGTGTATGGTGTATTGTGGTGTATTGGTGTAACTCTTATACTATTGTTCATTTCTCATTGGATATAATTGAATGGTTTAAGTATAAGTTGAAAAAGGTTTTTAAATTGTGCTTGATACTGATTCACCCCCCTCTTAGTATCAACAACAAGGTGATTGGAACTAAGTGCCAAACGCAAACTAGCCTTCCTAAGTTGGCTGAAGAAGGATCCATCTAGTTGCAACCACAAGCAGTTTTGGACCAACGTGAGTGTCATCTTTGTCAGCGTACCATTAAGGAATTGTTAGTCTAGTGGAAAGATACAACTCCCGCAAATTCCACCTGGGAGCCAGCTAACATTCTGCAACAATTTCCTCATCTCAAGCCTTGAGGACAAGGATGATTTTAAGGGGGGTGAAATTTTAGGGACCTAACCTAACTAACCCCTCAAGTGGGTAGAATAATACATTTCCATGTAATAAAAGTCAATATTAATAAGGCCTAGCAATAAGGAGGAATAATTCAATTGTAAGAAGACCTAATAGAAGCTTCTGCTTCTAGAAGGATATTCCTCTACATTGTTCTTTTGGATAAATAGATTTAGTATAAATAAGAGTAGAGGGTACGAGAAGCTTTGTCTTGGATATTATTGTAATAGAGATTTGCTCTATTGGGGGTTTCCCCCTTGAAGAGGCAAGTGAACATTGCTATCATTAATCAAGGTGGTATTTCTGGTATTTTTTTGGTATTATTCTAGTATTGTTCTTGTTATATCATTGTTGTTCTGTCATTTCTAGTTAAAATATTTATGTTCTGCATATTATTATATATATGGAATACTACAATATGGAAGTGCATCGGTGCTCCCCCAATAACAAAGTGCATTGTTGTGCCCCTAATCAAAAAACAAACTAGTGCTCTCCCCAATAACAAAGCACACATGTGCTTTAGAACATAATGCCCTCATGCTTTCAATAACTACTATTAATATAAAATAATAAAATATTGTTTTATTTTATTTTACAATAAATCAAATGCATTGCACTGCCCCCCAATAACAAAGTGCCCAAGTGATACCCCAATAAAAAAGCACACTAGTGCTCCCCCAATAACAAAGTGCACCAATTCTTCCCCAATAACAAAACACACTAGTCCACCCCTAATAACAAAGCACATTGATGCTCATATAACAAATGCGTCGGAAAAATTGATTTTTAAAGAAAAATAATAATTTAAAAACCATAAATATTCCACGGTGCACTTAGAAGCCAATACAAACTCAGTGCATTTTGGTAAAAAACATGCACCCATGCATATTGTTGTCTCATGCATAGTTAAACCCTAATCACCCATTTTGGTAAAAAACATGCACCCAAAAATACCCTTTAACTATGAATCAATGCACCGAAAAATACAGTGAACAAATGAGGGAGAATTTTATATTTTCAAAATGTACATGTTTATAAATGAAAACCCTAATCATTATTTAATTATTTTTCTAGAATTATAGGGGAGACTTGTGCAAGAGAGATTTACAAGCAAAGTCTTTGGAGTGGGTAGATTTTTTTGAACATCCAAATTTACATATAGATTTGGAGAGGAGAAATGTTAGGTATGTGATTTTATTCTATTAATCATGCCAATCTTTCTCCTTTCTTATTCAAATATATTTCAGTGCATTATAAAAAATAAAATAAAAGGGTTTGACAGTTACATTTAGGATTGGGAGCCCTAGCTTCTTGGTTATTTCTCTTAGTTTCCTCTTTATACTTCACAAGTAATTTTTCTTTTTAAGAAATATATTTTTATAGGTTTTATTTATTTGAATATAGGGCATTTAGTATCTTTTGCAATCAAATAACTCATTGCATTGGATCTCAAACCTTGTCACCATAAGTTTTCTTTTAAAAAATGGTTCCGCGGTTAACGTTGCACACTATATAGGAATATCGCACCGATGCATATTTTCATATAAAAAATATCATTTTTATCATATTTCAATCATGTGCACCTATTATCCTAATTAAACCATGTGCACTGGTGCTCTTCCAAATAATAAAGCACACGAGTGGTTCAAAACATAACACCTCAATGCTTCCTATAATTGGTTTTCATATAAAATAATGAAATATTTTTTATTATTTAATAAGAACTAAAATGTACCATGATTCTCCCTAATAACAAATTACATTGGTTCTCCCCCAATAACAAACCACATTGGTGCACCTGCAATAACAAAGTGCATTGGTGTTCATGTTATTTTCAATAACAATGTGGAGTTTAAAATAAATAAATAAAAATTCACATGTTCGGAAGTGCACAATAAACAATAATGCGACACTAGTGCTTATACTAATTAATAGAGCTTTGATTCTTCTATTAATTTATAGACCATTAGTGCTTCTATTAATCTTATTTTGTAAAAAAGAATCATAGTTTTATATTTGATGATTCTTGTCTTTTTTTGATAGAATATGGTTGGTAGGGATGTCGAACAAAATGTACAAGGAGGCTGTAAAAGAAACAAACATAATTTCATTGTAGGAGTTATCCTAATAATTGCAATGTGCATAAGAAATATGTAATCATTCATTTATTCTTTTATGTACAAGGATTTTATGGAAACAAAATATGGAAAATCAAGGATTTTATGTACATTGAATTTAATTATCATATGAAATACTATTTTTCAATTTTTTTGTTGTAGAAAAGAAAACAAAAATGAAACCCATTAAGCACATACGACAAGACGATGATGAATAAAAGGGTGTATCACAAAGTTTGTGAGTACCTACTTTTTTAACTTTGTTATTGATCTGGATTTATGATCAGAACGAAAAACAATAACAGGATGAATACAATAAAATAGAGATACAAATAACACAACAAATATCTAGTGAACAATAACTTACATTGAATAAATAAAATAGGTTGAAATTGTAAAACTGCAGAACTGAAAACAACTTGCTCAAATGGTGGTACTTATCTCTGAGAAGAGATGTGGCTTCTATGTGCATGTGTCTCAGCAGAATGATTTCAATGAGGCACCAACGACCTTTTTAACATTACTCATGAATGAAAAAACTCTAGACATCAAAAAACCTAACCCTAGGAGACGAAACACCAAAAGTTATGTGAGAATTCTTATTATGGTGGACCTTTACATTGTCCCATTTTGTATGACAATGAGTCAATTATTCATATATAATAAAGTGAGTTTATTATTTTATTGCATTGTCAAATGTTGTATTGATGATTAATTAATATATGGATGATTTACATTGTTACAAATAATAGAGGTGTAACTCATTTCATAACTCATTTATGCAATCCTTATTTCAAAATGCAATAACAAAAATTTAAAAATCAATATTATTAGGAAAAATATTTGATTTTGAGATGATTCATTGAAAATTTATAAAAACAGTTAATTAATTAAAATATATACATACCATTGCACTACACTCTTTTGAACCCACTAAATGGTGCATTTTTATGATTTACACACACTTGTGCTAAAAATTGTGAGGAAGCAATGTTGGTTTAAATGATATAATGTGCGATTATATTTGTATCATTTCAAAATATTTTGATATGCATGATTACAATACATACCACTACATGCATAAACATAAAATCCGGTGGTGTTTTTTATTTATGTGCTCACATCAATGCTTCTCATTTATGTGTAGGCATTGATGCTTCTTATTTAGGTGTCAATTTTGTTGCTTCTCATTTATGTGTGTGAACTTTTTCTCAACATTTATATGTGCAACTTGGTGCTTCTCATTTATGTATGTGCATCAATACTAACAATTCTCATTTATGTATGTACACTAGTGCATTTTTTACAATAAAAGAGCCAAAAAAAAAACCTCCACTATAACCTCTTTCCGCCCAATTTATTTTAGTTATATGGAATATATGTTAAAACATCCAATAAAACCTCCACAACCAATAGAGGAGGTTGTAGCAGAGTTTTTTTTTTAATTTTTTCCAAATTTTGTAACACTAAAAACCTCTGAAAAAAGAAGGTGTTCTCCTTGTAGTGTGAGGTGGAGCTCACCAACCAATTCACAATCAATATTAGTGTTCTTTTTTTCCCCATGAAATAAATCATAGGAAACCCTCCTTGGGGAGAGATCTCACATCCAACTGAAGACCGCTTGAGCTAACCCTTGGGATGGAAATTTTAGATATTTCTCAAATCTATTACAACAATCTACTTGTTATGAGTTCAACATGTCACTTGCAGGAATTGAACTTGGGTGGGGAGGATAACAATCATTCCTCCCAACCACCCAAGCTAAACCAAATTGAAAATCAATATTAATGTTCTTAAAACAATGTTTATTGAATAAAATACATCCCAAATTTAGGATTTAAGAAATGTATTTAATCATTTCTTGTTATCCTTCTTCTCTTCCATGTAAATTGTTGTGTCAATTCATGTTTACGTAAATATTTTTTTATTAATTTAAAGTATTTAAAATTGTAAACAGTTGGATGTCTAAATGTATGTTTCTTCTATATTCCTTTTAATGAAGGTCTTGTTAGAAAAACAAGATCGCGGAGAAATAAAATAAAAGAAATGTGGAAATAAAACACATAAGATACACAATAAAATAGAGACATAGATATATGTGGTTCACCTAGTGTTGTCTATGTCCACTGGAGAAATTTCCAGGACCTTTCTTTTTATTATCCATTAAAATGAAGGGATAGAACCTACGACATGCCCATTGCAACTTCCTCTTCTTTCTCTCAGAGTCTCCTCTCTCAAAATACAATATTTGTGATAATACGCAGTCGTAATACAATTCCTTCATAAAATTGGGTTGCCTTCTAGGGAAAAAACCCTAAAAATAACTTGTACCGTCACATCTCCGACCTTATAATGAACGATAAAGATTGACTATGAACTTAAAATATTTTACAAGGAATTTTTTCCCAATATTTCTCTTCGGAGGCACTTCCCCTAAATCACCCACTAGGGGGGGCTACAAAAATTGTCATCACCAACCCTGGTCCCCCCCCCACCCCTCGACCCGCTTAGCGACAGGTGTGGGGGGAATCCCTCCCACACCCCCCTGTTAGGGAATGGGGTCCAAGCATGGTTGAAACAACCTTTGAATGAGGAAAATAATCAAGCTCCACAACCAACAAGTCTCTTGAATAGAATTAATAAATTGTTGTGTCAATTCATGTTTGCTTAAATATTTTTATTAATTTTTTTTTTTTTTAATTGTAAACTTTTTTATGTGTAATTGTATGTTTCTTCTATATGCCTTTTAATGAAGGTCTCTCGAATAGAAGTGATAAGTTTGTTACTTAATCAAATCCAACTATTATAAATCTTATTTTTGTAATAAATATTATTTTTGTTGATTTAAAGTATTTAAAATTATGCATATTTAGATTTGGGAATGCATTATTTTTTTAATATATTATTTATTAAATTTATTAAATAGGTTATTAATAAAAGTGATAATTTTGTGGTTGTGTTTTCAATAATATTTAGTATTATAAATGTAATTTAGTTAGGGAAGAAATGTATATTCCAAGTGTTGTGATTACATCTGTTATATTTTCTTTTAAATTATTTGAAGTGTTGTGATTACATTTGTTATATTTTCTTTTAAATTATTTGTTTTACATTTAGCTAGTACATATTTATTAAAATGTTCTTACATAACAATATATTTTTTTGAAATTATAAAAATAACATAGACTTAATTTGATTTTATTTTTCAAATTAATTATGATGAAATGTATCAAATAATGATATGTAAACATTCACACAACTTTTTATATTCATAAAATTTTTTATCCTTTTTAAAAAAAACTTTTTTTATAAATCCAAAATTAAAATAATTCTATATTAATATTAAAATAAATCTCTAAAATAAATTCTAAGTAATTAATACTATAATTATTAATTACATATAAACAATATTTTTTTTTAATATTTTCAAATTTTCATCATATTTATTAGATTTAAAAAATGGTGAAATAATATGCAGAAATAATAGAGAAATAGCTCTTGCTTGAAACATGTTAATCTCAACTAAATTACATTGTATTTTTATTTCATTTTTACCTATCAACCCACCTTCCACTATAAACATTTTATAGACCATTTATTTGTACATACCTAATATTTAAAAAAAAAAAAACATGAACACATTTAAAAATTTTGCTTTTGTGTTATAATATAAATTTCTAAAACACAGAAAATAATGTTTAAAAAATAATAAATTATGCATATATACATGGATTTAGTGATTTCTAAAATATCTATAATATGCATTTTATAGAAATATAAATTACATATAAAAAAAAAATAAATTCTAAAATTTCTAAAATATTTGTTATATGCATTTTATAAAAACGCATTTTTTGCTATATGCATTTTATAAACATGCATTGGTTTTTTTTTTCTTATATGCATTTTGTAAACATGCATTGTTTTTTTTTCCTTTTTTTTCTTATAGTGTAATATGGAGCACTCTACATTTTAATAATGACATAATAGTGTATATGTTTAATATAAGTTGATGTCATTATAATGTATGTGTTGTAGTTTCTTTATTTTTTATATATTGTAATTTAAATCATTTTAAATTTCAATCATTGCATAATATTGATAGTTGTATAACATTGAATACACAATTTTATAATGATTTTTTTTTTATGTTGATATATGTTTAATATATTTTTATGTATTTATAATGTATGTTGTATTTGTGATATTATAATTTAGGGTTCAATACTTTAATTTATTTTTATTTTAATTATGTAGTAAAATTTGTTTAAAGAATTTTAAAGGTTTGGTTTTTATATTTGTAAATATTATTATTAAAAAAATTATTTACAAAAATATATAATACCAAAATACATTACTTTTAATTTTCATTATTATGGATATTTTTTTTTAAATAAAATAGTAATTTATAAATCATATATTTATTTATATAATTTATCCTAAAATACTTATAAAGTTTTTGAATTTATATTGATTTATATTCTATTTCTCTTTTCAAAACATACAATTTTTTTACCAATTTAAAAGTTACTTTAAAAGGTCACTATCAAAATAGTGTACAAATTTTTTACTAATTTAAAAGTTACTTTAAGAAGTCATCATGAAAATACTGAATAAACTTCAAATAAGATTATTTGAATTGAGATATTTTTATGATTTCAATTAACCAAATTAATATAAAAACTTCTCTCAACTTACTACATTCTCATTCACCCACTTCAAAAATATGATAATTTAAAAAAAAATATTAAATTAGTTACATTATAAACTAATATTGTTTTTAATGAGGTTTTCACCAACTGAAAACAAATAATAAGAAACGCAGTTTAGTCATTTACATGAGATGTAGTGCATTAAAGTTGGATTCCTTCACCGAAGCTAGTGAACAAACATCTCCAATAATTATTACTTTTTATAATTTCTTCACCAACTTATAAAAAATAATAATAACAAACGGACTTCAACTTATAAAAAATAATAATAACAAACAGACTTTAGACATTTACATCCATCTCAATGGAAAAGATAGTGCATATAAACCCTGATCCGAGGATTAATGGTTCGTGTGAGAATCATACTCGCACAACTCACACAGACGACGAGGAGAAACACAAGATGAATGGTTCGTGTGAGAATAACACTCACTAATTAATTACACGGATGGCGAGGAGAAACACAAAACATTGAGACATGTTAAGGAGTTCTGAAATCTGCAGTGATATCCCCTCCTCCATCCCATTTGCGTCTCGTGGTCAGCGTTAACGTTATCCTCTGGAATGGCACATTGAAAATAAAAAAGAAGAGAAGAAATACGACCGATCAATTGGCTTTTATTATAATCAAGAATCGAGAAAATGGAATTTCAAATAACATGCAATTGTCAACCATTTCGTTCATTTAAAATCATATGAAAATCCTACACTTCCAGCAATTATAAAACATAGGCACAGTGTGGCGTGTGCAAAATTCCTCGGCCTCGTTCAGCATGTGTACTGTAACTTACAAAAAAGCTACCGAGTTAGTCAACCAACAAAATGCTAAATGTGATAAAAATGGCATAATATACAATTGTAAGATCATGGAGGCTTACCAGGTAGAGAAATTAATGAAAGAAGTTGATTATGCATATCGCCTGAAACACCTGAACGTGAAGAGAGAGAGCACCTCCTCTTCTCCACTGCAAATATGTAAGAYGGRTCATTGCAGGTTTAAGATTAGAGGCGGTGCTCTCTCTCTTCTGGTTCAGACTCTGGCGAGGCCTCCATTATCTAATAATTATATGCAGAGTCTATAGCCTTGCAACTCAATGTGAGGAAATGGTAAACAGACCTAACGTATGTATAATACTTCAATTCACTGTATGGAATAGTTTAGGTCAAAATGAAATCCACTTCGGTGCTCTAAATGCGATGGTCAATGATGCGTGAATTCAAACATTTCGGCTTGCAGGTGAGCGTCTTCAGCCCATCGGGTTTCTATCACTTGATTGAGTTCAATGCCATATGATGAGATTGCTGGACGACACTGTCATACACTAAAAGAGTTATGAGAACTTGTCAGCAATGACACGGATTAACAATGGAAAAGGTCCACAAATTCTTTCATCTGTGACGTGAGCGCAGCTTTAGGAATATTTTGGAGCGGATACCCACTAAATGTGGTCATGGTGGCTCTCAAATTTTCTCCTCCACGGACAGATTGTATTTGATGTCAACGAAATCAATCATGATGTACTGCACTATAAATTTAACTTAACAACATACTCGCTGAGTTTCAACATTTCCCCGTGGCTGGATTTACTTTTTTCACTCAAATCAATCTCAAAAGCTTTGTGTTTGTTTTCCAGAGAGATACTTGAAGAATAAGAATGCAATTTCAAAATATATTGTTTAATCTCTTTTATTATTTCTGAGTGAAATATTGTATATAACTAAGTTTTTTAGTGAAGAGATTAAATTTTTATTGGGTAGCATTTGTTTTCATATTGAGGACCTAAGGTTATTAGTTATTTAAAAGCATATGATTCCATTGTTGTGGATTTAGTGATGAGAGTTGAGGACTAGGGTTATTAGTTATTTAAAAGTATATGATTCCATTGTTGTGGTTTTAGTGATGAGAGTAAAGAAGACGAGATTTCTGGCAAATACTATTTAATTTCAAATCACTTTTTGATGTTGAAGTAAGAGCTAAAATTACTTGGGATTGGTTAAGAGTTTACATGTATTATATGGAAGAAAGCATGTTAAGTGCTTAAGAATTTAATAGAATTAAAATTTTGCATCTTTATGAAGCATGAGAGAATCATTTGAAGGGGCATAATTTTCTTTTAATAAAAATGAATTGGGAGAACGATTGTCTTCTCATTTATTAGTTATATTTTTTTCCTCATTACAATTAAATATGATAAGTTTTGTCATTTTCAAAAAGTACAAAATAATATCTATTCATACACTATGCACTATTTTTACTTAAAATAAAAAATATTTTATCTAAAAATTATTCAAACAATGTACACTATTTTTATGAACCTTAAAGGGATAATGGTTTCACTAATAATTTAAAGGGTCAAAAACTATGAATCTCTAACACATATATTTAACTCTACATTTCATTAAAAAAGTTGTTAATTTTTTTAAAGATCAATGAAATATAAGTTTGCACATTGTTGAGTCCAAATGTATGTTTAGAGTCACCTTTGTTTAGTGGGTTAAGGGATCATGAGATTTTGTTTAAGGGTTAGTGTATTAAAGATTAGTTGGTGAGTGGGACATGGGTTAATGGTTGATGAGTTAGTAAGTTAGTGGGTTATTTAGTAGAGATGAGGTTATTTAATACACATGAGTGGCTTAGTTGTTAGTGAGTAGTCTCTTAGTAAGTTTGGGGTTAACAATTTATGGGTTAGTGTTCTTTAAATAAAGGTTAGTCAATTAGTAAGTTTATTATTATGACGTGTTCATTAATTTGTATAGATGGAAGGTTTTACACCAAATACATCACCAATTAACATATACCAACACAATGAGGTACACGAAAAATAAAATTATGACAAATGACTAAGTTATCTATAAAGGATTAAAGTCAAACCATGCACTTGAAGAAACATATTACTATCTAGAACATATTTCATATGATCTATGAATTGCGCGAGTTGCGCGAGTAATCCTTCAATACTTCAATACTCGTGTAATCCTTCAATACCATATTTTTCCATGTAAACTTTCAATATGGAAATGCTTAGTGAAAGTGGTTTTTTTTTTTTAATTATGATGGGGTATTGGAGTTATTAAAGGAAATCGCATGGGAATTCACATTTACATTTTTTAAATGAATTTTTTCTAGAAAAATTATAAATGCATGCATCTCTTGTGGGTTAAGAGGGTTCAATGAATGAAAGGTTATGTTCCACTAGTATAGAATAATATTCTAAGTCCTTTATTGCAATTATTTTATTGTGAGGCCTAAAAGGTGTTGATGTTACTCCTTTGTTTACTTCATATTCATTCACATGAGAATATAGCGTCTTCAAACCCTCACTAACTCAAAAAGAGAACATCAAAGAGGATAGTACCCTCCTGATGAGAGATGGAAGATCACGTCCATTTCTCACTCATGGTGATATTATTCTCTATTGTAATATTTTATTGTAACATTTTATCCATTTTTGTTAATAAAAATCATTTGGTTTCATTCCTCACAATATGAGAGATCGGATGTATGTTTGAAAATAGACAAATCCCCTTCATCATTTGTGTATTACAATAGACACAATGAGATATATGCATTCATATAGCTAGATAGGAATCAGGTTTCACAACACTTATGACCAAAAATAACTCAAGAGGCAGAACATAGTGAACACTTATGTCTAGGCGTCTCTTGCATAGAGAAAGAAAATGAGCGTTGGGGGCTCTTCGTCCTCTCCTTAGCATGGACGCTTGGTCTTTGGATACACGCTATCACCTGTGACTTGGAATGGCGCATGAGAAAGGGAGTGGAGCCTAAAACCAGAGATGCGCACTAGTCCCTTTGGTGTGCAGTCTCTCCTTTTCACACCTCTAAACAACAAATCGAAAATGAATCTGAACCTCTCAATGTAAATGACAAGAAAAATATACACACAAAAGAATCGGTAAAGAAAAAGAGTCAGAAAAAATTCATCATTGTATTAGAGTCTTTGATCTGAAAATAGTGGGTTGACTTGTTATGCTATGAAAGCACCCCCTACTTCATTAAAATAAAACTTTACAAGACCTTGCTCCATGTGTTAAAATATGCAAGATGAATTATGTGTCAAGTTTATGCATCTTCTTTTAAATGTTTATGTGTGAGGAAATGTTCTTTTAAATGGTCAAATATGTGATTTAAATAAATTCACAACAACATAACTTGCAGAAAATAAACCATCAAACTCACAACAATAAAAAGATGATAAAGGAGTTCACCCCTCTCTGGGCTACATCTCTTTTAGCCTCCATCAATGGACTTGGCTCTCTGGGATTAATTTGTTAAAAAATATTTTACAAGTTGTTTATTAACTCAAATGGATTAAATGAATGTACCATTGGGTTCAGAATACATGAAAACCCCAAAAATGACTAATAGAACTTTGAAAACGGATCATGGCTCATCTGGGCATGACCTCTTCTACATGTGGCCTTAAGCTTCCCTGAGCTTCCTTGTGGAAAAAAACACCTATAAAAGTCCTCAAATGGATATGAAACCTATCCCAAAGTGTTCAGAGCATAATAATTAGCTAAAAATGATTATTCAATCACAGAAATTAGACGTGTGCTCATCTGACCATGACCTCAAACAATGAGGTCTTCAAGCTCCCTAGAGCTCTCTCAAACGTCAATGGTTAAAAAAAATTGCAAAATAAGTCTTCAAATTCCTTTGAAAACAATGCTAATGGATTCAGAACATCCAAAAACCCCTAGCTGGGCTTTTTTGGCACCTCATTTGGCCAAAAAATGAAGAAGATAGGCCTCTTGCCATTATATTCCTTCAAGCTTGTTATCTATGGTTCGCCAAAACACACCTCTATGAGCCCAACCTAGATCACGCACTCCAGAGCATGCTAAAACCTAGCACATGTGCATAACCATAAAAACGGTCAAACTATCGAACGGTTAGGGCACGCCCAACCCCTAATCGCCAAGGCTATGGTCATAAGGTCACTATGTGACCACGTGCACATACAAAAAGGGATAACCTTTTAAACCAATTGTTAAGTGCCAAGTGTCCAGCGAACGATTGGTTGTAATTGTTTAAACCAAACTCCAAACTTCTGCGTGCACAAGTTGTGGCAAAGGGTCATATGGGTGGCGGTCATATGAAACCGGAGGCTCACCTTTCAAAATGTGTGCCAAATGACACGGTCATGTGGTATTGAATATGACCGGGGCTATGGTGTTGTAACCATTAACAAATCCAACCCCGTGGGAAAATGAACCGTCAGTCATATGTAGTGGAGTGTGTGACTGAGGGCTGGGGCTAAGCCCCAGCCTGGACCCCCGCGCCAACCGTTACACAAATTAAATTCAAATATATTTTAACCCACATATATTATAAGAAAAACCGTGTGGCACGCCAGTCGGGCGACCAATGCTAAAGAGTTTGGTCCTTGGGGGAGGTCTGGGGTTCGATCCCCATAGACTCCATAATATTTTGAACGAACAACCAATTACAACGGTGCCACGTCGCAACCCATGACTGGGCCATGTGGCACCACAACATTTACCAAAATGATGCCACGTGTCACATCGTGATTGGCCCAAATATGTCAATAAATTAATGCCACATCACCATCTGCCACCTCAGTGTACAAATTTTCCACATCATCATACAACCTCTGTCACGTCAGCTGTACAGACTGTACAGTCAACATTTGTTTTTGCCTGTTTGACGATTCGAACAGAACGCGATATCTCTCTCATCCGACGTCTGTTTGAACCCAAACAAGTTGCGTTGGGTTCGTGATGACGACGGATACACACTTGTTCGTTTTGAGGCAATTCCAAGAACTTTAATTTTTGAGCTAAATTTTGACCCCTGGTCCAGATTTTGATCACGCCTTCCCATTGAAAGTATTTTGGACCCACAAAATCTTATGATTATCTGTCTGATATTCAATACTTCTCTGATTTCAAGTTATATCAACTGATTCTACTTGAAAAGTCTTTTTGATAATCACCTGGATACCTTGACATGCCTTGCACTGCAACTAACTATGTCCTTCAACCACTGTTCTCTGGCTACTGTTGACCCACTGTTCTCTTTGTGCTTGGAAGACTGTCAACCTTCCCACTGAGAATCAAGTCCCTCTGGTGAACTCTTTGACGTCAACACAATCCTCTCTCTAATTGTTGCAAAAACTTCCCTGCGACATCTTGTCACAAGCCAAGAAAAACCATCAATATTGAAAACAAATTTATACAAGACTGAAAATGATGCCAACAAAGTCTTTTTCTCTTCAATAAAATGGTTGCATCTTGTACTTCATCAAAGTACATGGTGTTTTCCTGCATCTTGGTGTACTCAAAATCAACTTACAACCCAACAAACACCATCGACTAAACACAAGTTGAAAAACATGATCAACAGAACATAGTCGTCAAGACAACATCGACACAAGCCGAGACTCATTGGAAACATATCAACCTTCCCAATGACAAGTCGACATTCATGATACACAATCATGTTACAATCATGAGTCATTCATGATGAACTATCACCAGGTTCACTGCTTACACATACACAAAAAAAAATGCATGTGCATGACTCTTCAACTCTCCTTCCAGTACAAACATAGGTACATAAAATCGAAACATGTGGGTACATAAGAGATGAATATGAAAAAGATATTTGGCTGTAACAAGTGAATATCATACCCCACTTTTACGTCCTCCTGGTGAAGTTGTGCAACAACAAAAATGCCTTCAAATGAATTGCATTCACATGCAACTTGCTATTAGGATATTTAGACACTTAGGAGCTAGTTAAGATCTACTTGGTATAATATGTCGTTAGGTAAAAGTGTGTTTCTTTAGTATACATTAGTATGCATTTGTAGTTAGGAAATCCGATGGTCATGATATGTTCCCGACATAGAGTGATTCGACGGTTCATACTCTCCTCGATCTTAACGGCCATTGATCTGTGTCTTAACACTCGATTGGTCCATGATCTCTATTTAAAGAGAATGGAGGGTCATTTTTCGATGATC
>ML776888.1:322245-340064 GCA_009831015.1 Picea engelmannii
TGATGATATTACTAGGTTGTACAAGTTTGACAACTTTGGGTCATCATCTTTTTCATCAGTTTTTGTTGCTCATATAGATGACTTGAGCAAACTTTGGCATGAGCGGTTTGGTCATATAAACTATTGCTCATTGCAACAACTATGTAATCAACAGATGGTGACTGGTCTTCCTCTTGTTTCATGTAGAGATGGTGTTTATGCCGGTTGTGTTCTCGGCAAACATCATCGGGACAATTTTGACAAACGTGCCTCTTGGCACGCCTCGAGTCCTTTGCAGGTTGTTCACAGTGATTTGTGTGATCCACTTTCTTCTCCTTCCTTTTCTGGGTGCTAGTATTTCTTAACTTTCATTGATGACTTTTCCACGTACTTGGGTTTACTTCTTAAAACTAAAGAGTGAAGTTTTTGACAAGTTTTTGGCCTACAAGGCCCTTGTAGAAAAGCAATATGGACATCAAATTCAAATGTTAAGAACAGATAATGGAGGCGAATATGTGAACAATAATTTTACAAGTTAATGCACTACACAAGGCATCCAAATGCAACACACTATTCCATATACACCTCAGTAAAATGGTGTTGCTGAGAGAAAGAGCCACACATTAAAAGAAATGGCTAATTGTATGATCCAATCTAAGGGATTAAGTCTATAGTATTGGGCAGAAGCAATCAACTGTGAAAATTACATAGTCAATCGCACTCCCACAAAGGCTCTTGAAAATATAACACTAGAAGAAGCTTGGACTAAAATTAAACCAGATGTAAGTCACTTCCATGTATTTGGCAGTATAGCATGGGATCACATTCCTGATGACAAAAGGAAAGCATTGCACCCTAAAAGTGAGAAGTGTATATTTGTTGGTTATTCTGAAGATGTCAAAGGTTATAGACTTCTTCAACCACTTTGTAATGAAATTATTCTTAGAAGAGATGTTAAATTTGATGAAAATCTCTTGGCCTGCGAGCCTAATTCGGCGGTTGTGCATTCTTCAGCCTGCGAGCCATCTTCGACAGTTGTGCCTTTTTTTGTTCCTATTCTAGATTTTTCTTCAGATAATGAAAGTGACGATGAAAATCCACCTCCGCCTGCTCACATTCCTCCAGATGAGTCCTTTGAACTTGAGCAAGCACCAGTTCCACCGCTTCCTAGATGGGTCCGTTCAACACGAGAAGAAACTGGTGATCTTGTTGGTGATCCTTCAGATCAACGTCGGACACATTCACAGTTCCAGTGAGCCTCTTCTCTTTTGGCTCAAGTTTCAGAAACTCATGATCCAAAGACATTTGCAGAAGCTTCCGGTCATCCAGATTGGGATACAACAATGAATGAGGAGTATCGTTCTTTAATGGAAAATGATAMTTGGGATGTTTGCTACTTGGAAAATGACCCTCCATTCACAAGAGGACGATTTTCAGCAGAAAAAGGTCACCGTTGAGTTGGCTTGGTAAGAAATGGTTGGATTTCTTGAGCAAGTAAGGCTTCCATTTTTCTGTTGTAGATGCATATTTTAGTATTATGTGTGCATTTATGTTGAGAGTATGCCAAGTTGCAGCGATTTATCACAACTTGTATGATGCAAGTGTTCAACAACACAGGTGTTCCAACAGAGGATGAACACCTTCAATAACCACTCACATAACCAGATCAAAGATCAACACACCAATGTTTTCACATGGTAAACCCCTATGGGGAAACATCCACGGCCCCAGCCAACGCGGCCACTTGGAGCAGTTTATTAATGCAAAGAAAAAGATTACAGAGAGATTTTACAAGAGAGTTTCTCACAATAATACTGAAATATGCATCTACAACAGAAAAATGCAAGCCTTACTTGCTCAAGAAAGCCAACCATTTCTTACCAAGCCAACTCAACGGTGACCTTTTTCTGCTGAAAATCGTCCTTTTGTGAATCATCTTGACTCACATCGATGATGGAATCTCCTCTTCCATTCTTGCCAATATCTTTATCCATCTGCTTCTTGTGTTGTGGATGAGTGCTTGGATGCAATGTCCAACATTGGTCAATGAGATGACCCCGCTTCTGGCAATGAGTGCAAATCATTTTCATCCTCTTTTCAAGTTGTCTTTGCTTGTAAAGTTTCCTGAAAGTGGTCAATCTTTTCCAACATTTTGAAATATGATGGTTATATAAACCACATTATGTACATGGATTTTTTCTTCCATTTTTACATGCAAATTTATCATGCTTAACATAATCAAAAGCAACTGAATGATAAGCAGAATTAAGGAGGCCTATCTTCTTCATTATTTGGCCAAATGAGGTGTCGAAAAAGCCCAGCTAGGGGTGGTTGTCTTTGGTTCGCCAAAATGCACCTCTGTGTGCCGAACCTAGCTCACACGCTCCAAATCATGCTAAAACCTAGCACATGCACCTAACCTAAAAAATGGTCAAACTGTCGAATGGTTAGGGCGCGCCCAACCCCTAACCGCCAAGGTCGTGGTCATAAGGTCACCATGTGACCACGCACAAATACAAAAAGGGATAACCTTTTAAACCAACTGTTAAGCACCAAGTGTCCAACGAACGATTGGTTGTAACAATTTAAACCAAACTCCAAACTTCCGCACGCACAAGCTGTGGCAAAGGGTCATATGGGTGGCGGTCATATGAAACCGGAGGCTGACCTTTCAAAACACGCACCAAATGACACGGTCATGTGGTATCAAATATGACCGGGGTTATGGTGTTGTAACCGTTAGAAAATCCAACCCCACGCAAAAATGAACCATCGGTCATATGTAGTGGAGTGTGTGACCGGGGGCTGGGGCTAAGCCCCAGCCCGGACCCCCGCACCAACCATTACACAAATCAAATTCAAATTTATTTTAACCCACATATATTATAAGAAACACTGTGTGGCATGCCAGTCGGGTGGCCATTGATAAAGCGCTTGGTCCTTGGGGGAGGTCTGGGGTTCGATCCCCATGGACTCCATAATATTTTGAACTAACAACCAATTACAATGGTGCCATGTGGCAGCCCATGACTGGGCCATGTGGCACTACACCATTTACCAAAATGATGCCACGTGTCGCTTCGTGATTCACCCAAATCTATCAATAAATGAATGCCACATCACCATCTACCACCTCAGTGTATGGACGTGCCACATCATCGTACGACCTCTTCCACATCAACTATACGGACTGTACGGACTGTACAGTCAACAATTGTTTTTCCTGTTTGACGATTCGAACAGAACGTGATATCTCTCTCATATGACGTATGTTTGAACCCAAACAAGTTGTGTTGGGTTCGTGAAAATGAGAGCTACACACCTGTTCGTTTTGAGAAAATTCTAAGAACTTTTATTTTTGAGCTAAATTTTGACCGCTGGTCCAGATTGTGATCAGTCTTTTCCCTTCTTAAACATTCAATATGATTTTCTATAATTAGTACATGCCACTTTTCTTCTACAATTCTCTATGCATTCGGATTCGCAAGAGAAGTTTCCCACAAAGTTTTATGACAGAACTAACTCTTCTCTAAAATAGACATTGCCATTATTTATTTTAGACCGACGAATTCTTTATTACAATACGAGATTGAACAATAATAAAACTAGCATAGAATTATTTCTTCTTTTCATCTTACTTGTTGCGGACAAATTGAACTTTGTTGTGCGCTTCTTAAGGAAGGTTGACATCCTTCCTTATTGGTCCAATTCCTCCCTGTTTAGATCCGAAAGCATCCCTGTCTCGATTGTCTCAATTGTCATCTACTTGGTCGGTCTCTGGCATTTGGAATTGTTTCCTGACCAAGTAGGAAACACGATGTTGCTTGGAATGATACGATGTTATTTGCAAGGAGGTTGTGACTGGAGTGTGTTTTTGTGATACATTCTAAATGCCACTATGTTCAGCTTTTTGTGCGCGATTTTGATGTGATGATGATGACATATGCAACATGAGAAGCATCTTTGTGGGTGCTTGGTATTAAATGTCAACACAAACCTTGAAAGGTAATAAGTCTGTGGAAGTGTGCATGGCCTTTTTGTAAAGGTTCCACTTCTGTAAACTCGACAACAGGAGGTGGAGTAATTTGGCGTAGTGGTGGTCAATAGATTTGGTTGAGGATGGGGTCTCAGAGTGGTAAGTCACCGGGAGACCTCCCTGTTTATGCATCGCTCCTAGGGAAAACTGAGAGGTAATATCGGGTAAAGGATAACAATATTTAATTATTGCTTGGGTGTGGGAATGGGATGCAACAACTAGAGGACGTTCGATAGTGTGTTGTGGAACTGGGCGAGATGGTGGAGTCTTGGGTGATGATGCAACATGCATGAGATAGATAGATGTATCCTGGGCTTGAGAGGGTGGGGGCCTTGAGGGAGACTCTGAGGTTTTGGCAAATTCCAGGAGTAGAGAGATTATTGTGGGAGGTGTCTGATTAGTGAGGATATCAGGATGAACATGGAGGGTCAAACACATAGATACATTGGGGGTATTGATAACATGGTGCATGGAAATGGTAGTGGTTCGCGGCTGTGGTGAAGTGATGGAATATGAAGTAAGTGCATAGGTGCACCCAACATGTTTAAGGTGGTATTGATGATTCTTGGCGTGATACACCGCTTGTCAGTCTTGTTGGTATGGAAGACTGAGAAGGATTTCAACACAATATAACGATGACACGTTGTAGATCACCGTGTCAAGAAAATGACCAATGATGAAGGTGATGGCACAACATCTAGGAATACTAATGCTAGGACCGTTCTTTTGTACCCAACCAAGCTAATATGGATCAGGGTGTGGGTTGGTCAGGAGTTGCATATGTTGGACTAATTCTTGTGATATCAAATTCCTTTGACTGCCATTGTCCAGAATAAGAGTGGCGAGATCATTTTTAATTTTTCACTTGTGAGTGAATAGGGGAAAATTATGGAGATTTGGTTCTTCCGTAGTCATGAGAATGAGGGATGGGTCAACTTCAGTGGGGTTGGTGAGAGAGATTATTTCTAGTTTCTCATGAAACTCAATGGGTGTGGCCTATGCGAATAAGTTCAGATGGGGGTGGCTATTTTTAATGACTCGATAGTCGACTGAGTCATGGGAGTTGGTCTTGTGAAAATTACACTAAAGTGCTTTTTTGGTCACTAATGAGGAAGAAAGATAAGGTGGAGAATGAGAAGGGGATGGGTTATCAACATGGTTTTTATGTGGAGGATATCAAATGTGAGGAGCCACCTTTATTTATAAGGCCAAGGCCCATAAGAAAGCCTTGTCCAAATAAGTGTTGTAAAAAAGATCTACCTCCTGCCGGGGAGGTAATAGTAAACCAGAACTTAACTTATTTATTAATACCTCATCTGGTTCTATGATCTAGAGTTGGATGTGTAGCTTGCATAAGACATCGATGTAGCCTTGCACCGACTGATTAGTAATTTTCCGAAGTTGTGACCACTTTGCGAGCAAATTGTGAAGGTAGTCTGGAGGGTAGAAGCATTCGCTCAAGGATTAAAAAAATGTCTCCCATGAAGTAATGCAAAGAGTTTTTGAGGATGGAGTGTCGAGCTCGATGATCAATTTTGCGCAAGTGTGTGTCCCACCAATTTTGGGCGATTCCCTCTAGTTGGAGGTTGGCTATTTGTAATTTGGTAGCCTCCTCCATCTCAGGCGAGGTTTTGAAATACGTGGAGATATTGCAAATCCAGGAATCCACGTTCTCATCGTTCATATGACCAGCGAACTTGGGTAATTGAAAATTACTATCCAGTTGCATGCTTTCTAGAGGTCTTCAATGTTGAAGAAAAATCAATTCTTGAAGAGGCAATGCCAAATCGACCACTGGGCTTGATGTGTCTGCATTGGAGTCCTCCCCGAAGGCTTTGCATCGAGGAAAAATTGGTGGTAGTCTAGAGTAGACCCTGAGGAGGGTGTGACAGAAACCCTGTGAAGGGTGAAAGGCATGTTCTAAGAAGAAACGTGCTATGAAATGAAAGATCCCCCCCAAAAAAATTGTTTTGTTTTGATTGGATGAAGTTCTAGTCCCAAGGACATAATACGCTTTTATACTAATTGATCTGAGTATGAGGGGCATCTTCTTGAAGCACAGAGAGTACATGATTTTTTAAGGAGTGTACTAGTACAAAGAGGAAATAAGGACACACTTCAAGAGAAGAGGAGAATGAATGAATGACGTGATAATGAAGAGGACAAGAGGAAAAAAAATGGATGGATGTAGGGGGGCTAATCTTAGTGGAGGGAGTATGCTGGAAAAGGGGCACGATTCTGCTACAGAGAGGCGCACACTCATGTGTCTGAGAGAGAGAAAGAAAATGAGCACTAGGGGATATTCGTCCTCTCCTTAGCGTGGATGTTTGGTCTTTGGATACATGCTATCACCTTTGACTTGGAATGGATCATGGGAAAGGGATCATAGCCTAAAAACAGAGATGTGCCCAAGTCCCTTTGGTGTACAGTCTCTTCTTTTCACACCTCAGAACAACAAAATGAAAATGACTCTCACTCTCTTAGTGTAAATGACAAGAGAAATATACACATAGAAGAATAGGTAAAGAAAAAGAGTCATCAAAACTTCATCATTGTATTAGAGGGTATTTTCCCTTCTTAAACATTCAATATGATTTTCTACAATTGGTACATGGTGCTTTTCTTCTGCAATTCTGTGTTCATTTGGATTCACAAGATAAGTTTCTGGCATAGTTTTATGACACAACTAACTCTACTCTAAAATAGACATTTCCATTATTTATTTTAGACTAGTGAATGCTTTATTACAATATGAGACTGAATGATCAGAAAACTAGCATAAAATTCTTTCTTCTTTTTATCTTTCTTGCTGCAAACGAATTGAACTTTGTTGTGTGCTTCCTAATGAAGGTTTATGTCCTTCCTTATGGGTCCACATATCAAGAATAAAATATCCATTAATATATCAAAGTGAGAAAGATGAAAATATATGTCATATGTTAGGGAAAATGATAGGTTTGATACATCAATGGAGGAAATATGATGCTAGATTAGATGATGACTCACAAAGAGTCACCAATACATCTAAAATAAATATAAATTACTATAAATAAAAAAAATTAAAGGCAATTGAAAATTTTAAGATAAATAATATATGGACATAATAATAAAATAAATCACAAACAATTCTTTACAAATAAAAATATAATAAATGTGTGGGCTAAGAGGAAATAAATTTGTCAATTGGGTTTAGTTTGAATGGTTGTGAGGAATGATTGTTATCCTCCCCACTCAGGTTCAATTCCCATAAATGACACCTTAAGCGCATAATGAGTATATTGTAATGTCTTTGAGCCTATATGTAAGCACGGTGGGTTAGCTCAAGTGGATGAATGTCGATGACTTTTCACTAAGTCGGATATACCTAAAATCTATGCATCTTGGAATTGTGCCTATAAGTTAAATAGATTTGTATACAAAAACATATTTCGACATTGATTGAGATATGTCGCCCAAAAAAACATATAATCTCCAATATATCATGATCCTTATGCTAATGGGGGACACCACAAGGAAGTGGTGCTTTCTAATAACATAATTGTTGATTGGTTGAAGCATAAATATTGTTATTTATTTTGGTTGTTGGACCATAATCTTGTTGTGTCTTTTGAGTATTGATTTTAAATGGTACCATAAATTACCTTTTCATAAAATGATAACTTATGATTAGGTGGAGAATCCTTAATACTCATCGTAAATTTTCTAGATAAATATTGGTAGTTTGTCTAATTTTATTATTTTTTGAAAAATGGATTTTGATAAGGAATATGGACTCCCTCTCAGTTACAATTCCAATACAAGAAAGTATACCACCTCATGAGAATGCGGTCTCCACAAAATACAATAAAGTTGCTTAGAGTAATTGCTTATTTCATAACTTGAGCTATTGTGTTGCATTATTTATCAATTATTTCATCCTTGGAGCTTCATGCATCTACATTATTTATAGTTTCTTCCATCCTTTGAGCTATGTACACTTAGTTTATTATATATTTTGGTTAGGTGGCTAGGTTGAATGAACCCTTTGTAATACTATAAAAAATCCTTTGCATACAAAAATAAATCCAGGTAATATGTTTTGATCTCTCCTATTTCTACGTTTTATTGTTTATTTTGGATTTCTCATTAGATCATCTAGATAACTTCTTTCTCTTTCTCTCTTATTTATATATTTGACACCTTCTACCTTATTAATTGATATCAAAGCCTATGATTCAAGCTTACTATTTTCACAAAAGATTTGGGTTCATTGAGGTTCATCCTCCACCTAAACAACTATTGTATTTGTCTAGTTCTCTTGGATCAAGGCCACCCAACATGATTCTCCTTAGTAGAATTTAGTAGATTTGGTTTTCTTGCAATATTTCTCACCAAAACCACTGAATCAAGAAACATTTGTATTTTTTTGGAGGCCTCCTTCGTACACCACTTCAAAAAGTCCTACAAATTACACTCTCTTAGCTCTACAACCTCGCCAATTTTTAATTGTTAGCTATGCATGGGTTCTTAAGGAAACCACTCTCTCACCCTAGGAACTCTCTCTTTCACTTCTAAATATTCTTCCAACATTCATCTAAAACATTTTTTTGTGTGGAGGACACCCTCCTACCCAAGTCACTTTCTTGATAGATAAATATCTTTAGCATTCTCCTTAGCTATGTCCTTAATTTGTTGACCTATATTGGCTTGTCATAACATTTGTCATTTATCTTGGTACTTTCTGGGCAGAGAAAATTAGAGGAATTGGCTTGCAGGGCCATTTTAGTGGTAGGTCCTAGTTTAAAAAATTGGATTCTTGAACCTTTGGGAGTCATTTTGAGGCATTAAATGGAATTTTTTGGGGTTACAAAGTTCTGAACTTGGGAACACACCCTCGATGCTAATCTAAACAATAATACCTTTACAACAATGAAAACTCACATCAATTGGAGATTGTATGTGAAAGTTGTACCTCTTGCAACTTGACCTACCTTGTTTACCACCATGGTACAAGTGGATGTCATGTCAGTCCCCATTACTGAAACATGTGGGGCTAGCCACATGTGCATTTTGAATAATATTATGCAATGTCCAAACTTTATCACTAATTGAGGGTTGAGGAAGTCAAAGCCATAACCCTAGATAGCTATCGGGCTATGTTAAATATCAATCCGCTAGGAGGAGAAAGGGTTCCATTATTTAGAATTGTATTTGTTCCATAGTTGAGAACTGATTCTAGGAGTGGTATTTTGAAAACATAAAATAGGAGGTAGTATATTCTTTAATAGTCATTCATGCCACAATGTCAAAGGAAACTCCAATGTGACTGCATCTTTGTTTGTGCTTGTTATTCATAACTGAAGAGAAGAGATAATAGCATAGACCTTAACTTCTAGTTGGGTTTTGTCCCATATTAGGTTTCCCACAAGATATCTTATGTTTATTTGTGCATGTGTAAGTTGTGTTCTTGTGATCATTCCTTTCATTTTCATATTTCATTTATTTCATAAATTCAAGATAATAGAGTAATTAATTAATCTGGGATATAAGGAAAGTTAGTTTTCATTGCTTAAGATTTTAGAATATTATAAGGGTAAAATCATGAAGGTGGATAACGCTTTTGTGAGAATTGGCTCTCCAAAATTCCTAGCATCATTTTTTCAGTTGAACTCTTTTTTCTTTCGACCGAAAGATAGGATTTTTCGGCCGAAACATTTTTCAGCCGAAAGTTCACAAGTTCAATCGAATGGATCCCTCAATAGTCACGAACAAGATTTGTTGGATGGATTTTTTTCTTGTGGGAAAAATATTTTGGGTGAAATAATTTTCGGCCGAAAGGTTTTTTTCAGCCAAAAGTCTTTTTCGACCAAAGGTTTTGTTATATATTTCCTGCCTCTCGGACAAGTAAAAATTTCTAAAGTGATTAACAGTCCATTGATTATGTTCAGGCTCAGTCTGTTGTTTATTTTGGTTTTTGGTAGGTTGTTCTAGGTGGGGTGTTCATCTTGGCGTGTGTATAGATTTGAGCTACTAAGTTTGTAGGTATATATATGCATATTTTACTATGTTTTGTCTTGTTTTATGCTCATTTTAACGAATCTAGTTTGGTTATGGTTCACAACCATCATTTTTGTTGTGCAAAAACACTATTGTAGAAGATTCATTGGTGGCATTAGAAAATTTGTTGGTGTCGTTCAAAAATTCCTTTATGCACCCAGGGCTCAAATTAGAGGCCTCATCGGTCCACGTATCTAGGTAGGTTGTTCAAATACTATCTTATGTAATTTAGTTTTAAAAATTGTATATTATATAATTTTGTTTAAAAAAATGGATTCGACCTTGTCCATATACATGGAAAGGACCGAATTCAAGCCTTGTCCATATACATGGATAGGGTCCAAATTCATCCATGTTCGTATAATTCAGGCCCTATCCATGTACATGGAGAGGGCCTAAATTCAGGAATGTCCATGTACATGGTAACAAATTTTCATAAGAACTTTTTCTTTAGGATAAATCTTAATCTAGATATGTCAAACTGAGCTAGAAGGAAGTTGATGAATAAAATACAACTTAAAGAAGTGGATATCTATCGGGATATGTCAAGATATCAGGGCCCAAAACCAAAGAGAGGTAAGGGGAGAAAGTATAATTGAACAATAGATTAATAGATTGGTGACTAGGTACAATGCCCACGACCATAAAAATAATATGATTTTATCTTTAGTTAAAAGTCATTAGCTTACACCAAGAACAAAATAATATAACGATGTAAATGGATTTGAGAAATTAAAATGAGTTTTCCTCTATTTTTTGGATTTGTATTGATTAAAAATATATATATTAAAAACTATTTAAACATATTTTCATTAAATTTATTATTAAGATTAAATTTGATTTAGAGCGTTTAACTCAAAATAATACCAATTTGTTCATATAAAGCTATTAACACTCTTCATTGCGTAAATTTATTAAACTACTATAAAGTTTTCTTGTTCTTATTTAGAAATTAAATAATATGATTAAAATATTTTTTTAATGTTTGTAATGACATGTTAATTATTATGAATCAATGGTTTTTATATGTTTATATGACATTGAACTTTGACGAATCATATATATATATATATATATATATATATATATTAATTAGATAGATTTATGTTGCTATATAAAATTTATGGAAATTTGTTTTAATAATATTTATTTTCTAAAATTAAGATGAAATTTGTTTTAATAATATTTATTTTCTTGAAGTTAAGATGAAATTTGTGATGATGTAAGGAATTATGGTTTTGAAAGTAGTTTTATATTAATTTTGTCTATCTAAATTTTAATTTGTAGATTCCAAATATATAACATGTTTACATAAATGAGTTTGTTTTTCTTTTTCTTTTTTTTCATTTTCTTGTGACATGTCCATTTACATTGATAGACCATGAATTCCATCCTTGAAATTAATTTTTTCTATATCAATTTTAATTTGTATATTCTAACTATATAATATTTATACACAAATGAGTTTTTTTTGTTTTCATTTTATTGTGACATGTCATAATTTGCAAACCCTGTCTCGATTATTTTTGCAATAAATTTAATTAAATATACCATTTCAAAAACATATTATATGGCCCTATACTACAAATTGAACTCTACTAGTTAAAAATAAATACAACTAAAATTTTGATAAGATTAGCACCATAAATGTTGTGCATACACTACATACTATAATTGTAGTGATTCATTAAATTTAATAATTTAAAATATATAAAAAGTATCATGACTCTTCTTGAAAAATATAGTTTTTCTTTTATAAAGGTTTCCCTTTACATCAACATTTTTCTAAACAAATCCCATCATTTAATGGTTAAAGCAATGCATGGACACTACTAACATATATACTAGGGAAAATCTCCCAAGCACTTTTCCTCCTACCAAGATAAAGCCAAGCTATGATTAGGGGAAGAGCTTTGTATATCGTCATTGCACTATTACTACAACAATGTCTTAGGGTTTCTTCAATAGAGTTCCCTCTACACATATCCTTTAAATCTATGAATACTTCCACTTCTTCCCATACCTTTGTAGTGTAAGCACATGTCAAAATCAAATGCTCAATAGTTTTGATCCGGATTATTTTCGACATGAAATGAGAGCAGAGATATAATAAATAAATGTACAGAGATATATGAAATATCCAATAATATAACAAATATTTATCATTGATATAACCATAAAAAAAAAGATACAGTAATACCCAATTTCTATTAATGAGCAAAATGTACAAGACTGCAAAAATATAGAGTGAAAGACTCACTAGAATGGTGGCATCTCATCTCTGAGAAGAGATGTCACAGCTACTCACATTCACAAGAATATGGATTAAAATTAGGATCTAATGGCCTTTTTAACACAAAGAAAATCCAAAACCCTAACCTCGGAAGATGAAAAACCAATCATTTTGTGGACTTCATTTTGGGTAGTTCGGTGTATCAACTTCTCGGGGGCGTAACTTTGTCATACAATCTTCGTTTGGGGTGCACAATAGCTCATTGGAAAGATATCATCAAGGAGATTAATTTTGGGGGCTCAATCAGAGCCTTCAACTATCATTTAGGTGTTCGATCCTGAAAAAAACGTCATTTAGGCCCTCAAAATGGCCCCGAAAATTTAGGAATCAAAAACCTGCTAAAAATAGTAAGTTTCCAGAAGGTTGTTTTGTGTCAGTTGGAATAGGTGGGTGGCCATCCATATCCACCTAGATAAATCCTCCCTCCTTAGGAATAAATGGTCTCCATTGTATTGATTTCCTAGGGTAGAGGGGAAAGTGATTGTTGAATCTAAATCTTGGTGAGTTGCTTTCCTTGCTGGAGACGTTGCACTGCTTAATTTTTGGAAGTCTGTCACAAACCTGTTGCTGGAGGGGTTGAATATATTCAACCATTCGGGCTACATGAGATGACTTTTTTCAAAAGGAATCTTTGTTCTTTTCTATCATCTTATCGGCCTACTTCGACTGGACAAAAGGTGCTTGGACCAAGGTTCTAGTGGCTGTAGTGTCTTTTTGTTCACCTTTTGAACATATTGTGAAGAAAATGAATTTTTTAGTAAGAGATATTACCTTTTGGAACTATCTACATGCGACAATAGTCAGAAATACCTATGGTATTCTATGGAGATGACCCCCCATAATAACAATGACACTACATGGTTGAGACTCATAAATAACATGGCGCTTCCACATATATGGTTGTCCGAAGATAAAATCACAAACATCCAGTGGGGAAACATCACATAATACCTCATCATTGAAGGGATGGATGTTGTATGACAATAAACATTGTTGGATGACACAAAGATTCCATGGTGAAGCCACCCGATGTTGTATGGTTGCGGGTGTTTTGTTGTCAAAAATCCCAACTATTAGACAACATCTACTGAGATGAGGTTCTTATGACTTCCTCTATCAAAAATAAAATCCAGTGGGGTCCCCTTCACCCACATATGTGAATGAAAAAGGCACCCCCCCTGTTCAAGATCTGTTGGTTCTTCTGGTTGAATTGTTGTGGTGGTGACAATATCAGTGGGGTTTGCGTCGATGATCTGTCTTCTACCAGTATTTTATGAATCAGATTCCAAATCAGAGTTCGGCTCCTTATCTATGATCTTAGCCACCAATGAATGTTTTGAGTGACATTCATCGGTGTTGTGCAACGAGATTTTGTGGAAATCACACCATTTTCCCATTTTCGTCTTCACCTTTTTGTTACCCTTCTTTTCCTGTGGCTTGGACTAGTTTTCTAAAAGCTGGTTGTTAAGCCTGTCTTTACCATAATTTGATTGTTGTAGATTTGCAGACCCGAATTCCAACTTGTTCTGGTGCTTAAATTTCTACTTGATTTTAACAACATATTGATAAGCAACACCCAATGAAGAGATGTCTAGAAAATCCATTTTTTTTGGATGTATCTGTGTAGAGCCCCACGTTATTTCAAAACCATATGTCAAACGCATTATTTGATACCCATCTTGGCGTGCAAGGTATGGAAGGTATTGGTGAACTCTGGAACTGATTGGCCCTGCTCATGTTGCAGTTTGGTCCATCTTATGTACTGGTCATCATAGTTTCCAACATGGTAATATTGTTTCTTGACCGCATCCATAAACAAATATCGAGTGGGATCGACCCCATATATTACATAATCCTGTGTGGAAAATTTATCCGAGTAAGTTTCCCACCAATGTTTGACATGGGGGAGGGCCTTAAGGAGTGCGAAGGTGATCGTTTCCCTGTCAGATAAATTATGAACAGAGAAATAACCTTCTAGCAGATTTAACCATTTTTCTAGGGCATCCCCATCTATGTGTCCTTCAAATATGGGAATATCAAAATTAACTTTTACCTTGAAAGGGGAGGTTCCTCCACAGTGGTATCTTGATGAACATGGATTGGTTTTTATTGACATGCATTGAAGGATGTGGGAAAAATTCTCCATCATTTCGTCCCTCTATTGCGTGAGAGCTTTCCCAAGCAACAAATTAATATAATCATATTCTCTGTCATTTTTATTTTATTACTCCATAGAGGTTTTCTTGGGCATGTGAGAGAGATCATTCTCAAGAGAGACAAGCTCGATACCGAACTTTCTATACTCAGACCTCGTCGGGGACATGCACTGGAAAAATGATCAAAAGTAGCGTGATATGATACTAATGATCTGTATTATTTTCCACATGAAATGAGAGTGGAGATATAACAAAGAAATGTATTTAGATATATCATATATCCAATAATATAACAGATATTTATCATATAGATAACCATAAACACAAATATACAGTAATACACAATTTATATTAATGAGCGAAATGTACAAGACTGTAAAAATATAGAGTGAAAGACTCGCTAGAATGGTGGAAACTTATATTTGAGAAGAGATGTGATGAATACTCATGTTCACAAGAACATGGATTACAATGAGGCTCTAAAGTCCTTTTTAACACAAAGAAAATCCAAAACCCTGACCCTGGAAGATAAAAGGCCAATAGTTTTGTAGACCCCGTTTTGGGTAATTCGGTGCATCAACTTCCCAGTGGTGTAACTTTGGCATATGATATTTTTTTTGGGTGCAGGATATCTCAATGGAAATGTATCATCTAGGAGATTCATTTTTGGGGCTCAATCAAAGCCTTCAACTATCATTGAGGTGCTCGATCTCGAAAAGAAATCTTTTAGGGCCTCAAAATGGCACTGAAAGGTTAAGAACCGAAAACATGCTAAAGATAATAAGTTTCGAGAAGGTTGCTTTGTGCCATTTGGAATAGGTGTGTGGCCATCGATATATTGTTTATCAAGGTTGGTTGCCATTGATGTCAACCCTTGAAGAAAACCTCATAGCACAAATATTTAGGTAATGAACCCAATATTGTTTGATGTAAATATAACTCATTATTGTTTTGTCATGGTTGATAAGAAGTAAATATGGATGAACTCCAAAGTGGTCCCCTTATGGTGAAATCCTTCACGGGAAGACGCTTTGTGCAGTAAGAGAACCCATGCTTAATTGTGGAATAATGAGATGAAGGCAAGTGAATTTCTCAGGGAAAATATTCTAGATGGATACTGCATGTCATCTCATTTCCAGTGGTATGTGGAACATCACATAATTCCTCACGGTTAGAGAGTTATGGACATGAGAAGTTGGAGACCCTGGGTTTGGGTAATGAACCCAAGTTTGTTTGATGGGTAATGGTATGAGTTATGATATATTTTTAGATAATACTATTCTATATGGATAGTACATGTCATGTCATTTCTAGTGGTATCTAGAATGTCACATAACTCCTCACAGTTTGAGAGTTATGGCCTTACGAAGTTGGAGGACCCTCATATGTCATCTAGAAGCCCCAAAAGGTCAAATTCATCCAAGTGGTTTAAGAGATTTTAAAAGGTAAATAATTGTAATGATCCCAATCCAAATTCTTTCTTGGAATCACTAACTACTACTAATTTATTGAGTTATTAAGTGCATACAAGATTCATGAAGATCACAATATATTCAAGATGTAGAAGCACAAGCAAAGATCTGACCTTTTTATTATGAGCAATGTAAGACCAATACAATAGATGGCCAATCTGGCATAAACCTCAGATGACCGTACAAGAAATAGATATGAGCTGCTACAAAATTCTCCCGACAATACAAAATAAGCCTCCAAAGGCTGGATATACAATGAAGACTAAATCAAGCAGATCTGAGCCGCACTAATGCTCAACCTCCAAGATGGAAAGTGCCTCGTCCTGCTAGAATGTTGAAGCCCGGAATAATTCTTCCCTGCTACCAAAAGTGTCCAATCACCCCGAGAAATATTCCAAATGATAGATCGAGCAACTGTAAGGAAAACCCAGATGTCCAAATTCCCAAATCCACTCTCAAACCCCATAGATCTGAATTCTTCATTGAATAGTGTTCCCCACTAGATGACTGAAACCCTAGTTGGTTCGACCCTGATGAACGAGGCCTCCAAATGCTCTGAAACTCTCCAATAATATAGATCGGTCTATGAGAACCCCGTGGGAGAAGTTTCGGGCTCAGATCTCAAGCAGATCTCCCTAGATCTGAGTTTTACTAAATCACAGGACGTCCCCTATGGCTCCACGACGTCCCAATCTGAAGACAAATATAGAATGATGATAACCCTCCAGAAAATCCCTCAAACTGATGGTCCTGCCCCTGTAAATAAAACCCAACTATCGGAATGGCCCTAGGCCCTCAGGATAAGCTGGATCGAACCTCCCTCGATAAACTAGCCCTGAGACTAGAATGGTGTGGAGGATTCTTTCATCCCCGAGACCGAGATGTGGAACAAGGTGAGTGGATATTTCACCACTGAGTTTCTCACAAGGGTTTGTATAGAAAAACCCCCAAACTGAATGCTCAAGAGCAATAGCAAATGCTAATCCAAAACCAGAATGAGTAATAGGTGCACCCCAGCCTCGTACTTATACTTTTCCTTCTAATTCTCTGTTGAGTTAGGTTAAATCCCAGGGTTAATCTTCTATTCTTATGTTGAGTTATCTTTTACTCCTTTCCTTTTCCTTTCTTAAGTCAACTTAAAAATATAACTTTTAACTTCTTGACTTTTTCCCCCCTTCAGTGTGAGACTATGACCTAGTGGGGGTGCCCAGGCCACTGAGTCTCCTCATTACCTCTCTAAGAGGTGGGGGGCATTACAGTCTCCCCTCTTGAAATTGCTTTTCCTCAAGAAATTCCAAACCTGCTTCTCTAACCACGTGCTCCTGCTCCCAAGTGGCATCCTCAATGGGTAAATCCTTCCACTTGATCAGATACTCCTTGATGCTTCGGTTTCAGAGCCTCTTCTCTCGGACTTCTAACACCTCCTCTAGAATAAAAACAAGTTGTCCCTCCTCATCCATGGGAGGTAATGCCTCAATAGGCCTGACATGTTGACCGAGGGATTTCTTAAGGAACGAGACATGGAAGACGTTGTGAATTTTTCTACCCTGTGAAAGCTCCAGCTCATAATCTACTGCCCCTATCCTCCTGCTGACTCTATAAGGTCCAAAGAAACGTGGTTGTAGTTTCTTTTCTCTTCTTCTTTTAATGGAGGCCTACCTGTATGGTTGCAACCTCAAATAGACTACATCACCAACCTCAAAGGTACGATCAACTCTGTGCTTCTCTGCATGGACCTTTTGCTGGTTTTGTGCCCTCTGTAAATGATCCTTCAATTCCCTGAGAATGTCTTGGCTCTGCTGTATCCAATCTTGTACCATCGGAGTCCTGTTGTCACCAAATGAAAT
>ML776888.1:349142-374839 GCA_009831015.1 Picea engelmannii
ATGAATAAAGTGGAAAATAATAATGTGAAACCCAAATGTATTTATGAAAATGGTATGATGAAGGTTTAATGGGGCGATGAAAATGTAAGGAATAGTGAAGGGAAAGGTGGATGAAAATACGACATTTCTGAGTCCCAACAATGGCCTTCTCTATCTCATATTTATACTTCTTGGGATTCCTATAGGGTGTGGTGATAAAAGGCTTAGCCCCTTCTTCTAGCTCAATGATGTGCTCAAACCCCCTGTCTGGTGGCACACCTGGAGGAATCGGCCCAAACGCTTTCTGGTGCTTATCAAGGATTCTTTTGATCTCTGGTGTGTAATGCACCTTTCCCTTCTCATCCACCCATGTTGAGACCTTACCTTCCACTGCGTATACAATTTCTTCCCTTATGAAGATGGCTTCCATCCTCTTGGTTGTGACCACTCTGGCAGAGTTACTTGTCATGCCTCTGAGCACAACCTTTCGTCCTCCTTCCTCCACAAAGGACATTTCCATGGTCTTGTAATTTGTGGTGATGGGTCCTAAAGTGTCAAGCCACTGCACCCCTAGGATGATGTTGGTATTGGGAATATCCATCACATACACATCCTGAACTAACTCATGCCTTCCAAAGGTGAGTTTCATACCTGATATGTATCTGTTACAAGGCATAGTACTACCACTTGCTACCTCCACTTTGAATCCTTCAAACTCTACTGTAGGTATGTGCCTCCTATTCAGTAATGTTGCATCAATGAAATTGTGGGAAGCCCCTCCATCAATCAGAACCAACACTCTATGTCCTTGTAAGACCCCTCTCATCCTGACGGTGTTGAACTTGGGTACCCTGCTGATAGATGCCAACGTAGCCTTCTCTCCAGCCGCACCGTCTAGTTCTGGAGCCTCCTCTTCTGCTGCCTCTAACGTTTCGGCCTCCATGTTTTGTATCTGACCATACTCATCCTCTTCTTCGCCATATAAAGTGACCTCAATGTAATTTACCTATCCTCGTTCTATGCACTTGTGTGAGGGGTTCCATGGCTCCTTGCATGTGAAGCAGAGTTGCTTCCTTCTCAGTTCCCTCCTGGTGTTGTCATCTATTCTGCCACGGCCCTTGTCATAGCCCTTAGGGTCACGTCCTCCCTGGTTTATTGGAGGCCTTTGATCTCTTCCACCACTGTTAAGAGGTGGTCTGGGTATGAATTTTGGTTTAGCAGCTGGACCCAGATCCCTCGTCTTCCAAATGGCTTCTTGTAGGTTGGTAGGCTTGAAGGCCTTAAACCAACCCTTGAAGGGTTCCATCAATCCTTCTGAAAAGAGAATCATGAGCCTGGTTGGGGACATATCTTGCACCATCACTGCCAACCTCTGTAACTCATCAATGTATGCCTTAGTCGTACCTGTTTTCTTGAGTTGGGTGAGCTCTCGAAACTGTAAATCAGGATCTCCTAGATCAAATCTATGAATGAGCCTCTGAGTGAATTCTGTATAGGATACAATCTGGTTGTGGCCGAGTGTGGTGAGCCCATGGTACCACCAGTCGTGGGCCTTGCCATCCAAGTACATAGTGGCAAACTTGATGGCCTCCATCTCTCTCATGGGGTTAAGCTGCAGGTAAGTATCCAACTTCTGCACCCATGCTTGTGCTATAATCTTATCCATACCATCAAAGTATGGAATCTCTATCTTCCCTGCCCTTTTCTCAAACTCAAATATTCCCTTATGGTTTGTCCTAGGCTGGTTTCTGAACTTGAGTTGACAATACTGGTCTAGGGACATCTGTCTTTGAACTTTCATATCCAAGTTGTAGTATTTTCTGGTACTCCTGGCTAATTGTGCCAAAAAATCTTCAACCTGTACATGCTTCTCTTGCTCATCTGTAAATGTGGGCATGTATGGTCTGGGGTTAGCTCTACTAACTGAGTGTTGTCCTAGCGGTTCATCTGTGAACACTGGCACGTATGGCCTATGATTGGTCCTACTACCCATCTGCCCATGGAATATGCCACCTCCAATACTTCCTTCGGATCCTGGTGCTTTCTTCGGGTCATATTTGTCTTCCTCATGGGTTCCACCGGACCCTCCAGCCTCATTCCCATACGTATCAGGATCTTTTCCTCGATGGGTTACTTGCATCAGAAGGTCAGTTATCCTAGTTTGGTTCTCGTTCATTTTCTGTAGATTCTCATCAACTTTCTTCAAGGTTTCAGAGATTTCGGTATGTCCCCTTTTGTTGGTTTCCTGATACTCATCCAACTGTCGGACCAATGTGCTTTCTGTGTGGTTCATGTCTTGTTGGAACTTATCAAATTCAGTTACTAAGAGAGCCAAGCCCTAAGGCTCATGGTCGTCTCCTGACCCTTCCATTTTTGCCTCTATTTCACTGTTGTTTTTCTTCCTCTGACCCATAACAATTCCCCTGTACTTCTGCATGCACCGATCTCTCCATAGGTTTGGAGGATCAAGCCTCTAATACCACTGTAATGATCCCAAGCCAAATTATTTCTTGGAATCACTAACTACTACTAATTTATTGAGTTATTAAGTGCATACAAGATTCATGAAGATCACAATATATTCATGATGTAGAAGCACAAGAAAAGATATGACCTTTTTATTATGAGCAATGTAAGACCAATACAATAGATGTTCGATCTGGCATAAACCTCAGATGGCCGTACAAGCAATAGATATGAGCTGCTAAAAAATTCTCCCGACAATACAAAATAAGCCTCCAAAGGTTGGATATACAATGAAGACTAAATCAAGAAGATCTGAGCTGCACTAATGCTCAACCTCCAAGCTAGAAAGTGCCCCATCCTGCTAGAATGTTGAAGCCCTGAATAATTATGCCCTGCTAACAAAAGTGTCCAATCACCTCGAGAAATATTCCAAATGATAGATCGGGCAACTGTAAGGAATACCCAGATGTCCAAATTCCCAAATCCACTCTCAAACCCTGTAGATCTGAATTCTTCACTGAATATTGTGCCCCACTAGATGAATGAAACCCTAGCTGGTTTGGCCCTGATGAAGGAGGCCTCCAAATGCTCTGAAACTCTCCAAGAATATAGATCGGGCTATGAGAACCCCGTGGGAGAAGTTTCAGGCTCAGATCTCAAGCAGATGTCCCTAGATCTGAGTTTTATTGAATCACAGGACGTCCCCTATGGCTCCATGACATCCCAATCTGCAGACAAATATAGAATTATGATAAACCTCCAGAAAATCCCTCAAACTGATGGTCCTTCCTTTGCAAACAAAACCCAACTGTCGGAATGGCCCTAGGCCCTCAGGATAAGCTAGATCGAACCTCCCTCGATAAACTGGGCCTGAGACTAGAATGGTGTGGAGGAGTCTTTCATCCCCGAGACGAAGCTATGGAAAAAGGTGAGTGGATATTTCACCATTGAGTTGCTCACAAGGGTTTGCACAACAAAACCCCCAAACTGAATGCTCAAGAGAAATAGCAAATGCTAATCCAAAACCAGAATGAGTAATAGGTGCACCCGAGCCTCTTACTTATAATTTTCCGTCTAATTCTCTGTTGAGTTAGGTTAATTCCCAAGGTTAATATTCTATTCTTCTATTGAGTTATCTTTTAATCCTTTCCTTTTCCTTTGTTAAGTCAACTTAAAAATATAAATTTTAACTTCTTGACTTTTTCCCCCCTTCAGTGTGAGACTATGACCTAGTGGGGGTGCCCAAGCCACTAAGTCTCCTCATTACCTCTCTAAGAGGTGGGGGACATTACAATAATAATGTGAAGTGATGAGTGTATTATAATTCAAAGTGAATACAAAATAATTTATTCCAATAATAAATTTAATGGAGAAATTAGAAGTGGACCCAACCCTAAAATAAGGAAAGTGGGCCAAGTGACCTATAAGATGTTTTTAAGGAATCTATTTGGAGAGTATAAATAAGAGGCAATGCTATCTCATTTGAATCACACTTGAGCGTATTGAATATCTATATGTGTCTGATGTAACCAAGGATATCTAAACTGGAATTATGAGTGAAGGTGAAGAAAAGAAGGCCACAATGCAAGGAAGAATAAATTCCTTTGATGGTGCTTTCTAAGGTATGTTATTTACAGGTCATCTCCCCATTTTCGCTATAATGTTTTTTCTATAATGATTCAGACCGTGCAATTACTATGAAAGTGAGAAAACAAATCCAAGTATATGTGGTAAAAAATTCATCTTGTGGGTCGTTGTATTTTGGGAGTTACACTCCGTGGAAAATAAGGTTTGTGGCCAGTGCTTAAGCTAGTCAAAATCAGGAGTTTCGAGTAAATGCGTCATAAATTATTCATAAAAGATACCAATTCAGTGAGACCAAATGTGTTGGTTAGGGTACAGGCTTTAGTATGTTGTGTAATAGTTTCATATCAATTCATCAAATATTTAGTGTGGGGCATGCTCTGCAAGGTCGCTCTCTAGAATAAGCCACAATTCAACAAGGTATGCCATTTTTTATATAACTCCTTTTTGAGAGGTTCCAAGTAGTGACACTTGGAGGAATTGCATAAAACACATTGAATAACATTGTGTATCAGTTTCAGATCTTTATATAGTACAGGTTCAAATTTATGATTACTTCAAGTTAGGGTTGTTGACTAATCCAAAACTAGGCATGTGAGACTAAAGAAAAGTTTGATGAAAATGCTAGTCTCTTCTTTTCTAAGTTAAGGAAGGTTTGCAAGAATGTGATCATATACACCAGGTGTATTACAGAGCTACAAATCATATTTGGATGATGAAATTGATGAGGGCTTTTGGTTGTGGTACATGTCGAGTACATGGTTGAGACAAGTAGTTGATGAGTTGGTGCACATACATGAGGTGTATAGTTGATGATGTTGGTACATATTGATGAGTCATAGTTGATGAGTAGTTGAAACATGATTGTTACATACCTGGTACATGGTTGGATGCACTTGTTTATGGTACAGGTTGATTACAGGTTGGTGCATGGTTGATGCACTTGTTTATGGTACAGGTTGATTACAGGTTGAGGTATAGGTTGATGCATGGTTGATGCATGGCTTAGATTTATTGGTACAGGTTTGCAATGGTATATCTCACAGTGATAGTGTGACAATGATTCCATCATTCTACTTCTACTTCAGGGTGGCAATATGGGGCAAGGACAGGTGGTTGTAGCCACCTTCCAATTGTAGTCAGAGAACATTGGGGTTGTAGCCTCCTTCTGTTTGTAGCCAGAGAATTGGGGAGTTGGAGCTTCCCTCAGGTTGTACCCTGAGAAACTAGGGGGTTGGAGCCTCCTTCCAGTTGCATCTAGAAAACAAAGGAAGGTGGTGCTTCCAATGTAATTCTTCAAGACATATAAGAAAAATAATTCGATGGTTTTCTCCCGATTTGGGTTTCCATGTAAAACACTGGTGTACTATGTATGTGTGTGATTGTTTATTTCTTACTGCTCATTATTGGATAATAATTCTACATTGATATAACATTTGAAGAAAAAGGATTATAATTACGCTATTACTGATTAACCCCCCCTCTTAGTAATCCAACAATTGGTATCAGAGCAGGTTCCTTCATAAATCAGTTTAACCATTGAAAGGTAGATCATGGAGAGTACAACCTTGTATAAAAATGGAATACCACAGTTTGATGGACAAAAGTATGTTTTTTGGAGCGTAAGGATGAAGACATATATACAGGTACAGGGATTTCAAGTTTGGAAATAAATTGTAGATGGATACACAACAACAACAGTTCCACCAACAAATGACAAAGCAGTGAAACTCGGTGAAAATAATTCCAAAGCCACAGATGCACTTTTGAATGGTCTCAGTGATACTATATTCACCAAAGTTGCACATTGTAAATCTGTTAAAGAGATTTGGGAAAAGCTTCTAAATAGTTATGAAGGAGATTCAAAAGTCAAAGGAGAAAAGATTCAAACTTACATAGGTCAGTTTGAACAACTAAAAATGAAGGAAGATGAATATATCGCAGCCTACTTCTTACGAGTCGATCAAGCAGTGAATGAAATCATAGGATTGGGAGAAGAGATCAAAGAATCTGTAATTGTTCAAAAGGTACTAAGATCTATTCCTATGAGATTCAACCCTAAGATATCAGCACTAGAAGAAAGATCGGATCAAAACTCAATAAGCATGGAAAAACAACATGGAATCTTCACAGCATATGAGATGAGAACTGAACAGGAAAATCTAGATGTAAAAGAAGCAGCCTTCAAAGCATCCAAAATATCAAAGCAAAAGAAAAAGGAACAAGAAGAATATAGTAGCAGTAGCGACGTCTCAGAAGATGATGAAGAAGTGGCCAACTTCGTCAAAAATCTAAACAAGGGAACCAATGGTAGGTACATATGTAAGTTTCCTTTAATTTGTTTTAATTGTGATGGTATTGGTCTATTTGCTAACAAATGTCATCATAAGAAAAAGAGAAATGATGAAATTTACTCGAAAGGTAGACAAACATATAAAGGTAAAATAACTACAAAGAAAGTTTTCAAGAAAAACTTTTGCACCAAAGAAGACATCTCATCATCAGATGAAAATGAAGTCAGTGACAGTGAAACAGGGAGAGTTCTATTCATGGAAGTAGAAGACTCTGATAAAGAAGACTCTGAAGAAGAATATGAAGAATAATATGAAAAAGAAATTGAAGAGGTAGAAGTTGACTTTCGAGAAGAATTAATGAATGCCATAGAAGTTATCAGAAGAGAAAAGAACAAAAGCAAGAAACTACAAGCAGAACTAGATAAGAAAAAAGACACTCAAGAACTAGAACAAATGATCACATAATTGAAGATTCAAATAGAAGAAGATAAACGAATTGAAGAATCACTCAAAGAACAGCTAGAAGGAAATGACATGATCATTGGAAACCTGGAAGCAGAGATTGTCACACTAAGAAAGGATATTCAAAAGAAAAATATGCATAATAGCTCAAACGTTCTGGATCACATTATCAACAGTCAAAAATCTTATCTTGACAAGTCTGGACTAGGATATAATCAGACAGAAAATGGATCAAGCTCCAAAATAACAGAGCAAGAAACAAATCCAAAACGTTATGCAAAAACAATCAAAGGGGATAAAAAGATATACAAGGAAGATTACATGGACACTCCTCCATCGAGAAGATTCAGATTTCAAAATCAACAATAGATAGATAGGCCTCAAGAAGAAGAAGGATTCATAAAATAACCTCCTTTCATAAGATATTCAACTACCGGGTATCAAACTATATTTTTTGGCTTATGTTATGCATGTAATAATTTTGGACATAAATTTGTAAATTGTAGATCTAACAATAGTAACAATAACTACTTTGAGAGCCATACACAAAGGGGTTATTTAAGAAGACCTAGTGAAACACAAAGAAGAAGTTACAACAGGTTTGAATATTTGAGCACTAAAGTGGAATGTTACAAATGTAACAATTTTGGACATATGTCCAAAAATTGTAGAATGACAGTCCCTCCTAAAGAACCTCAACAGAGTCACAAACAAGAACCTCAGAAAATGACATGGATAAGAAAGAAAGATCAGTATAAAAATGAAGAATGCACAGTCTCTCTACAAGATAAACAAAAGAAACTTGATTGGTATGTTGACAGTGGATGTTCAAAACAAATGACATGTGATAGAGACAAGTTTCTTACATTACAAAAGGAAAGAGATGGATCGGTCTCCTTTGGAAATGATGATTCATCCAAAATCATTGGAAAAGGCACAGTCCGAATTGGGAAAAAGAATGAAAAGGAAGAAAATGTTCTACTAATAGAAGATATAAAACATAATATTTTAAGTGTGAGTCAAATGTGTGACCAAGGTCATAAAGTTACTTTCGATTCACAAAAGTGTGAGATAAGAAAAGAAGGTTCAGGGAAATTGGCCGCTACAACTGCAAGAACTTCAAACAACATATATGTGTTAAGAGAAATTGGAAATGAAAAGTGTTGTCTAGGAAACGAAGATGAAAGTTGGCTATGGCATAGAAGAATGGGTCACATGCATTTTGATAACCTTGTCAAAGTCAACAAAAGAGAAGCATTCAGAGAAATGCCCCAGATCACGAAACCAACCAACACTTTATGCAAGCATTGCCAACAAGGAAAGCAAGCAAAGACCAGGTTCAAATCAAAGGAATATTCAACAACAAAACCACGATAAATAGTGCATATTGATCTAGTTGGACCAACTACAACAAAATTCTTAAAAGGTGAGAGATACTTTATGTTATTAGTTGATGATTATACAAGAATGACTGGAGTTTGCTTTCTGAAGAACAAATCAGAAGCTTTTGAAAATTTCAAGATCTACAAGGAAATGGTTGAAAATGAGATGGATTCAAGAATCAAATGCTTAATATTGGATAATGGAGGATAATTCACCTCAAAGGAATTTATGGACTACTGCAACAATCATGGAATAAAAAGGCAATTCCCTGTCGCTAGGACACCTCAACAGAATGGAGTTGTTGAAAGAAAGAATAGGACAATACAAGAAATGGCTCGAACAATGATAATGGATTCAAAGTTGACAGATATTGTTTGGACATAGGCAGTGTATACATCAATTCACATTTAAAATAGAGTAATTCTCAGAAAAAACACTGACAAAACTCCCTACAAGCTATGGAAAGGAAGACTAGCAAATGTGAAGCACTTCAGAGTTTTTGGAAGCAAATGCTACATCAAAAGAGAAGATGGCAGAATGGGAAAGTTTGATTCTCGTGTGGAAAAAGGAATACTTGTTGGTTACTCAAGTACAAGGAAAGCATACAAGTGTTACAATCTAAGATTTAACAAATTTGTGGAAAGCATCAACGTAACAATTGATGAAACAGGAAGACCAGAATCAAAGAAAGAAGAAAACAAATCAATGGAACAACTTTTTGAAGAAGAAAATGAAAAAGAAGAAGAAGAAGAAGATGAAGATGAAGAGAATCTGACAGAAGTAGAAGAGCAAGTTCACCAAGTATCTCCAAAGACACTTAGCAAACGAGTACAGAAGAATCATCCTTCATATCAGATTATTGGAAACAAAGATGCAAGAGTTGAGACTAGAAGAAAAATCCATTCACCAGAACAAACACACCTAGCACTCTTATCTACAATTGAACCAAACTGTTTTGAATAAGCCAACAAGGATGAATTTTGGAATAAGGCCATGGATGAATAATTGTATCAAATAGAGAAAAACAACACTTGGAATTGGTTCCAAGACCAAAGACTAAGAATGTGATCGACACAAAATGGGTTTTTAGTAATAAATTGAATAAAGATGGATAGGTTACAAGGAAAAAAGCTAGATTGGTATGTAAAGGATATGCATAGATTGAAGGAATCAACTTTGAAGAGACATTTTCCCTAGTTGCTAGAATGGAAGCAATCTGTTTTCTTTTAGCTTATGCATGCTCCAAAACTGTTAAAGTATATCAGATGGACGTAAAATCATTTTTTCTGAATGGGGAACTTGAAGAAGAAGTCTACATTGAACAACCAGAAGGATTTCAGTTGTCATAGAACATAGACTATGTGTGTAAATTAAAGAAGTCCTTGTATGGTCTAATACAGGATCCTAGAGCATGGTACTCCAGACTAGATAAGTATCTGCAACAGGCAGGGTTCAGAAAAGGAAGTGCAGACAACAACTTCTACATTAAGGTAAGTCAAGGTAATATTTTATTAATTGAAGTTTATGTTGATGATATTATTTTTGGTAGTGATGATGACAGGTTAAGCCAGAAATTTGCAAAAGACATGCATAATGAATTTGAAATGTCGTTACTTGGAGACCTATCCTTCTTTCTGGGACTTCAGATACATCAAAGAAATCGAGGAATTTTTATTTCTCAAACCAAGTATATCAGAGAAATGCTAAAGAGGTTCAGAATTGAAGATTGCAAACCAATTATCAGTCCCATGCAAACCAATTGTAAGTTTATCAAAGATGATGATTCAAAGTCTACAGATCAGAGGCAATATAGGTCAATGATTGGAAGCCTACTATATGTGACAACATCCAGACTAGATGTAATGTAAGCATTTGGATAAGTGGAATTATTTCAAGCAACACCAAAGGAATCAAATGTATTAGCAGTAAAGAGGATATTCAGATATCTCAAAGGAATATAAGAGTTTGGATTATGGTATCCAAAAGGAAAATATCTATCACTTATTGCCTACACATATGCATATTGGGTAGGCTGTATTGATGACCGACGATGCACCAGTGGAGAAGTGGTCTACTTAGGTGAGTGTTTGGTATCATGGCTAAGCAATAAACAATCATCAGTATCTCTATCTACAGCCGAGGCAGAGTATATTGTAGCAACAACATGTTGTTCATAGGTTCTTTGGATGAAACAAACCTTGACAAATATACAGGTTGAGTATGATGAGCCGATTCCAATATATTGTGATAATACAAGTGCCATCAATATCTCAAAAAACTCGGTGATGCACTCCAAGACGAAGCACATTCCAATCAAGTATCACTTTCTACGGGAATAGGTTGTAGAAAAGAACATCATAGTTGAGTATATGGGCACAAAAGAACAAGTGGCAGACATATTTACAAAACCACTTCCACGGGAAGCCTTTGACTATCTTCGCCAAAGACTTGGAGTTATTTTTACTCCAAAAATGAATTCTTTTTGAATGATTTTTGAATGCTTATATTATATGTCTTAGATGTACACGAGGAAGAACCTTAAGAGGACAGTTTGTCAGGGGGAGCARCCCCRGATGGAAAGATACCTTTTCCATTGATGATAAAGGGGGAGAGATTTATCAGATGCAGAGGACAAAGGCATGGTTCCAGGGGGAGCATGAGTGATATGATTTCAGTATTACATCAGAGTGTTTCCATSAATGCCAAAGGGGGAKATTGTTGATTAAGGTTGGTTGTCATTGATGTCAACCCTTGAAGGAATCCTCATAGAAAAAAGGTTTAGGTAATGGACCCAATATTGTTTGATGTAAATATGACTCATTATTGTTTTGTCATGGTTTATAAGAATTAGATATGGATGAACTCTAAAGTGGTCCCCTCATTCTAAAAGCCCTCACGGAAGACGCTTTGTAGAGTAAGAGAAACCATGCTTAATTGTGTAATAATGACATGAAGGAAAGTGATTTTTTCAGGGAAAATATCCTAGATGGATAGTTTTTTTCATTTTATTTTGGGTGGTATGTGGAACGTCACATAATTCCTCACGGTTAGAGAGTTATGGCCATGAGAAGTTGGACACCCCAGGTTTGGGTAATGGACCCAAGTTTGTTTGATGGGTAACAGTATGAATTATGTTATATTTTCATATAATACTATTCTATATGTATATTACATGTCATGTCATTTATGGTGGTATGTAGAATGTCACATAAATCCTCACAGTTTGAGATTTATGGCCTTACGAAGTTGGAGGACCCTCATATGTTATCTAGAAGCCCCAAAATGTCAAAGTAATCAAAGTGGTTTAAGAGATTTTAAAAGGTAGATAATAAAGTGAAGTGACGAGTGTATTATAATTCAAAGTGAATACAAAACAAATTATTCCAATAATAAATTTAATGGAGAAATTAGAAGTGGACCCAACCCTAAAATAAGGAAAGTGGGCCAAGTGACCTAGAAGATGTTTTTAAGGAAGCTACTTGGAGAGTATAAATAAGAGGTAAGGCTCTCTCATTTGAATCACACTTGAGAATATTGAATATCTATATGTGTCTGAGGTAACCAATGATATATAAACCGAATTATGAGTGAAGGTGAAGAAAAGAAGGCCGAAATGCAAGGAATGATAAATTCTTTTGATGGTGCTTTCTAAGGTATGTTATTTACAGGTTATCTCACCATTTTCGATATAACTTTTTTTCTATAATGATTCAGAATGTAACATTGCTATACAAGTGAGAATACATATCCAGGTATCTGTGGTAGAAAATTCATCTTGTGGGTCATTGTATTTTAGGAGTTACACCGTGGAAAATAGGGTTTGTGGCCACCCCTGAAACTAGTAAAAAGAAGGTGTTTCAGGTAACAAATGTCATAACTTATTCATAATAGATCCCAATTCAGTAAGACCAAATTTTTTGGTTAGGGTACCATATTTAGTATTCTGTGTAACAGTTTCAGATCAATTCATCAAATATTTTGTGCGGGGAACGCTCTACAAGGTCGCTCTCTAGAATAAGACAGAATTCAACAAGGTATGACATTTTTTCTATAACTCCTTTTCTAAGAGGTTCCAAGTAGTGACACTTGGAAGAATTGCATAAAACACACTGAAGAACATTTTGTATCAATTTAAGATATTTATACATTACACGTTCAAATTTATGATTACTTCAAGTTAGGGTTATTGACTAATCCAAAACTAGGCATGTGAGACTAAAGAAAAGTTTGATGAAAATGCTAGTCTCTTGTTTTTAAAGTTCAGGAAGGTTTGCAAGAATGTGATCATACACAACAAGTCTATTATAGAGCTACAAATCATATTTGGATGATGAAATTGATGAGGGATTTTGGTTGTGGTACATGTTGAGTACATGGTTGAGACAAGTAGTTGATGAGTTGGCGCACATACATGAGGTGTATAGTTGATGATGTTGGTACATATTGATGAGTCATAGTTGATGAGTAGTTGACACATGATTGGTACATACTTGGTTCATGGTTGGATGAACTTGTTTATGGTACAGGTTGATTATAAGTTGGTGCAGGGTTGATGCACTTGTTTATGGTATAGGTTGATTATAGGTTGAGGTATACGTTAATGCATGGTTGATGCATGGTTCAGATTTATTGGTATAGGTTTACAATGGTATATATCACAGTGATAGTGTGACAATGGTTCCATCATTCTACCTCTACTTCAGGGTGGTAGGACGGGGCAAGGACAGGTGGTTGTAGACACCTTCCGGTTGTATATGGAGAACATTGGGGGTTGTAGCCTCCTTCTGGTTGTAGCCAAAGAATTGGGGAGTTGGAGCTTCCCTCAGGTTGTAGCCTGAGAAAGAAGGGGTTTGGAGCCTCCCTCCAGTTGCAATTGGAAAACAAAGGAAGTTGGTGCTTCCAATGGATGTAATTATTCAAGACATATAAGAAAAATCATTCTGTGGTTTTATCCCGATTTGGGTTTCCACATAAAACACTGGTGTACTGTGTATGTGTGTGATTGTTTATTTCTTACTGCTCATTATTGGATAATAATTCTACATTGATATAACATTCGAAGAAAAAGGATTATAATTACGCAATTACTGATTCACCCCCCCCTCTCAGTAATACATCATATCCACCTATATCAAGTTTATTCATTTAATTTACAAAGACTATATTTGTAATCCTTGTGCTTGCTTCTTTTTTGTAGTACATTCGAGTTAAGTTTCTTCTTGAAATATATTGACATAAATATTTGATATTCTAAAGGGAATTTGAACTTCCAGATAAATTTTCACCATAAATAGGTTCTCCCATTCCATACACATCACACAAAACCCCATATATCACCCTAGGAGTGTATAATACTCATGCAAGGTTCTTTGACCTGACCAAACATCAGGTGTCCTTTATGCTTACATGACTTGAACTTAAAATAGATATATATGGTTTTATAACCCTCTCATTTACATGCCTAATACCAATGGTATAAATTAACTTCAATTCATTCTTCTAGATAGTGGTGAATTTTAGATAAGGCATTTGACTTAGAAAGAACAATACTTTTTCATGAAGAGCACTAATTAAATTTATAGGGAACCTAAAAAATTCTTAATGGTTAACCCAATGGTATTCTTCAATCCCAAGCTCTTGTCTCCTTCCCAACGTTCCATACAATCCATCTATGTAACATCCTTCTCTGGCGCACTGAGCGAACTTATTCTTTGAGGACACTTGCTCGCAAGTGATCTGGATTATTATGCTATTAAAACATTTGATTTTGATTATGAGGTGTTATGGGTTGATGACATGTTGTTTTACTGCATTGACATAGACAGGTGCTATTGAATCGTTTTTACTGAGTGTGCAGGATTTTGGACCTCGAGGATGCAGCGGCATTGATGAAACCCCTTGGACTCTAGATTGAGTCGGGGAGTGTACCATTGGGGTTTGATTGTTTTACTGTGATATTAGTGCATCTGATTAGATGATATGATATGGATATATCCTGAAATGATTCATTGATGATGCAAGATGGCAATAGCTTGCCGAATAGACTCACATGTGGAGTAAAGGGGTCACACATAACTACCAGAGATGTTGAGGGAGAAGTGTGGACAACAACCCTGCCAAAGCCTACTAGCACTCCCGTTGTGGATCAAACTATAGGTTAAAATTTACCTAGTTTGAGAGGACCCATGATGCCATGAGGGAAGACTATGATAGTCACTCACGATGATTATAAAGGGCGCAGAATAAGGTGGGGGCCTTATTCCTTAGAGTCCCTTAGTCTCCCACAAGTTCACCTGGCGGAGTATTGATTCTAGGGGTTTTTGATGTCTACCAAGTCAGTCAAGAGGCGAGTGGCAACCTTGGAGAACGTGGTGTGTCCTAAAAGGCACGTAGCCCAAGAAAAATGGAAAGAGGAGAGTGGCACCCTTGGAGCACATAGTGCATCCTAAAGGGCACGTCGCGCAAGGGAAACAAATTAAGGCGAGTGGCACCCTTGGAGCACCTAGTGCGTCCTGAAGGGAACGTCACGTTGTTGATGATAAATGAATGAACCTAGATGGCCTTAGGATGAATAACGTGTTAAGAATTTTTAAGAACCAATTCCCTAATAAAATTTTCCCAATACAAAACTTTAAGGTCTAAGTCTAAATTATGCTAGTGGTAAAATTTTATCTATCTATTTAAAAAAATTATAAAAATAAAAACAACATAAATAATAATTATACTCTTCATTAAATATTGTAATAATAAGGGGGTAAGCAGTTTAAATGATTCATAAAAATATGTTAGGGTAAAATTTAAAAAAACGGGAAATAATTGTTTTATTATTTATGATAATTTAAAATTATTAACTAAAAAGGGAAAAAGGAAAAAGGGGGTTAATTTCTACACCTGCCAATTTGAGTCCTAAATGAAAAGGGGAAAGAGGGAAATCTAAAATATTTAGGAAACTAGGAAAAGAGGGAAACATAAGAAGAAAAGGGAAACCCAAGGGAAAAAGTTGAAAGTCAAACTTAGTAAGGTATCTACCATTAAGAACATTCTAATTTAAAACTCAACTAGCAAATTGATAATGGGGAAAGTCATTAAAACCTGTAAGAGAATTTGGGGACACCTAGGAGTAATTATAGGAGTGACTCTCAGTGGGAAAGGGAAATAAGAGACATTCATTAATTAAAGAAATTAATTTCTGGAGGAATGAAGGGGATGGGTGACACTTGTACGAGAAGGAATTTCTAGGATTTAATTTTTAAAAAACTTAATTAAATGAGATTTTAGGAAAGTAAGGGACTTCAAAAATATATATAATGAAGGGAGGAGAAGGATGAAGGATCTCTTTTGTTTTCATAATCTTATACTGCATAAATATCTACTTCACTGACTTAGCTTGTGGGAGTTGGGATACCTAGCTCGGTGAGGAGTGGTAGCTCGGTCTTGCGAGGTGAGCTGGGAGCTAGCTGAATCTTTGGATAGTGTGTGTGGACCCTTTGCAGCTCGAGGGGCTAAATGGGAAGAAGGGTACCCCTAGCATTGGCTGGGAGGTACCGGTGAAGTCTCGTCGGTCGACAAGCGGGAGTTTCACTGAGAGCATGGGACATCACTCAGAGAGAGCGATCAAGCAATGGTACACTCTCTTCATTTTTGTATGGTATATTGTTGTAGGATTTATGCTTGGATCTGCATGTTTAATGGAGTAAGTAAATTGATTTTCTAGATTGATGACTTAATTTCCTTCATTGCCTAGCTCGATGATTTATTAACTCCCATGGCCTTTGTTTCCCCGCATGTCATGACCTCCTTGTGGTATTTTATTGTGACCCATTGTGGTGGTTTTTCCTATCATCCCTAGCTCATCATTCCTCACCTGGGCAATTGTCTAGGAGCCTGATCTACGGTCATCCCTTCGACGTTAATAGACCTATGGATCTCAACTCCCTGCCTTTCTATGTGAGGATGATGAGCAAAGGATGAACCTATCAACCATTTACCTCTATTGTTTTCTTTCGATGATTTGATCCTTTCGTTTCTCTTACTGTTGTCTACAATTTGTATTGGTATTCTGGCAATGGATAAACAAATTGATTCATGTCTTCATTTTGTATTTGTATTCTAAAAATGGAAAAACGAATTGATTCATGTCTTCATTTTGTATTGGTATTCTGGCAATGGAAACATGAATTGATTCATGTCTGCATTTGGTATTGGTATCCTGGAAATGGAAAAATGTTTTTTCTTTTAAATGTTGCTAGAAATTGTCATTTTAAATGCCCACGTTTTTCTTTCAAATGAGACAGAGATTGACATTTAAAATTGCCCACATTTTTGCTTTCAAATGAGATTGAGGTTGTTGTTTTAAATGCCCATGTTTTTCCTTCAAATGAGACCGAGATTGTTGTTTTAATTGCCCACATTTTTTCTTTCAGATGATATTGAGTTTACTGTTTTAAATGCCCACGTTTTTTATTTCAAATGAGACTAAGTTTACTTTTTTAAATGCCCACGTTTTTGCTTTCAAATGAGATTGAGTTTTTTTATTTTAAATGCCCACGTTTTTGCTTTCAAATGAGACTAAGTTTGTCGTTTAAAATTGCCCCTTTTTTTCCTTCAAATGAGACTAAGATTGTCGTTTTAAATGCCCATGTTTTTGCTTTCAATTGATGGATTGAGTTGTTGTAGAAATCACCCATGAATTTAGCCTTTTAAATCTTAAATTCACTTGCCGAAATGACCATAGTTTGGGTAAATAAAATTTGACCGTGTGCATGTTGAATTCGCCCACCCCTTTTTTTCTATTCAATTCATAACTGACTTGCAGTAATGACCATGATTTCACCTTCAAACTGTGACTGTGTTTTCCCTTGAGTGATGGACTGTGTTTATGTTGATTGGATACATTTTCCTTTAATTGTTGAGTTGTCGTCGACTGGGCACGATTGTCCACCATGTGGGCACTGCGTTTTTGCTAATTTGGCCACATTGAATTAAATGGATAATCGTTAGTTAAATGCCTTACTATTTCTAGATTCATTGCTATGTAATGGTCGCATTAATTGCCTTGATTGTTTCCAACAAATAAAATGGATAACAATGAGTTAAATTCCTTGTTATTGCTAGATTCATTGTTATGTAATGATCATATTAATTGCCAGAACAATTGCTACAGCAATGTCAATGGCCAATAGATTCATTCTTTGGATTAAATGACACAACAAGTTAAATGTTAACTAACACCTTAAATGCCTTGCTATTGTTGTATTACTTGTTATGACAAGAATCATGCAAACTACCTTGTTAGTGCGCTTTTAATTGTCGTGTTAATGGTCATGTAATTGCCTTGTTATTTCTATATTAATTGTTAAGTAACCATTATGTTAATTTCCTCGATAAATTGCTCCAGCCCTATTAATAGTTAGTAGTTTCCTTCTAATATTAATAGACAAATAGTATTGTTAGTTTGGTGAATATAACTAGACTACATGCTACGATTTAGTTGTTCATAAGTGTTATAATGATAGAATTCTACTTTAAGATTGTAAATGTTGTTATTTAAGTTAATGTCTAGTTGGGTGGAGAATTTGGATTAACTTAGACTTGACCGATTAGGTTGTGTTAAAGATTAAATATTGATTGGTAAGTAAGGAATGGATTGAAAATTTTAGTCTTGCTGGATTGAATTTTAATTAAGGATAGAGGGCACTTATAATTATGGTTTTAGTATTGACCAGTTAGATTTGCAAAATTAATTGTATTAATGTTTATTTAGCGGACACATTATTGTATAATTGTAACTTGACGTGCCCCATTAGAATGGAACCCTTGTTAAAATTGAATGTAATCATAGACCAGTTAGACTGGGTGATTGGTGGGGTCAGGGATGATGTTGTGTGGGATGGTGTCACCCCTTGTCTTCATCCTCTTGTGTCTTGTCAACCGTTTTGTGGGCTAGGTATAGTCTCCCAGTCAGTATTCAGTTCCTAGCTCATCAGAGTTTTCTTGAGTCTTGGTCACTTTGTTTTGTGCCAAGGTTATTGACACATCTATCACTCAGGGAATGACATGATTACTGATGAGGGTATCATGGCGCACCCTGGGGGATAGAGGAAAATGATATCTTAGACGGAGTAGGTTGTTTTGTGTGAGTGTTGACGAGCGTGCAAGTTTCTCTTGGCACAAGGGCCAAACGCCTTCAGGCGTTAGGTCTGCGTTCCTTGAGGTTCTAGTATTTTTTCATCTAGGTCGTGATGTCAGGATGGGGGTGTTTTCCCTTAGCTTATAGGCGTGGTCATGTTTTCATCGGAAGGGTAGTCGTCCTCCTTGTTATTTTACACATGTTTGGTAGTTGTCTTGAGTCAGTGTGTGGTGTCATAGTAACTTGTTGCCTGAAATGCATGCTAGTGTTCGTCGTCAGTGGTTTGATTAAAATGTTGTCGTTGTTTCCTTCTTGCCTCTTAACTCTTGAAAAAAAAATGAAAAAAAAAAAAAACTGCTTCTCTTGTTGTCGTAACGATTGGGTCATTACAATCTACCAATCAAAGAGAATTATATAATTGTACCCATCTATATAATTGAAACATTAGAGGAATTATTTCAAGGAATTCTAATGCAATTTTCCACTGAATCATGCTCGATATAGTTTTTTGCAACAACCTAACACCAAAGAATATGACAAGATATTAGCTTCCAAACACAATGTGTACCCAAAGCGTTCCCAACTATTTTAATGTTTTAAAAACCCCACCTACCCAAGACTTTTGGGCAAATGGGTTTTTATCATTTTACCATGAGAATCACCCATTTTACCATATCCCTATAACACAAGAATGTTATGTTTCATTTCCTTGTCCTTTCTAAGACACCCTTGCAAATAAAAGTGAAAGACATTCAATACAAAAGAATAAATTTTAACACTAATTTCACCAAAATACGCCTTCCCCACGAAACAACCATCTATTGCACCAAACATATAATATTCTTTCTACTTTAACAATTAAACAATCCCAATATTTTATCTCATAATCATTTGGATTTGATAAAAAATTTAGATACTTCAATCTATCCTTTAGTGCAATTCCCTAGAATGGAAACCTTTTAGAATAGATCCTAACATCCACATGACTCACCATTATAAAATAAATCTAATGTATTTTCCTAGATTGACCTTCATCTTTGTAATAATGAAATGTACATCCAGGTAGAATCTCCTTAAGTTTTACCAAATCTCTTCTTGATCCATTATGTTATGTAAAATATGATCTACAAAAGCGAGATGACATAAAAAAAGTATTGTTTCTATATTATTACATTTCAAAATCCTATTCCTTTTGGCCTCAACCAATTTCCTTCTCAAACTCTCAACAACAATTAAAAAAAATATAAGGGATAAAGGGAACCCCTACCTTAACCCTCTTCCAGAGATAGAAAATATTGGCATTGATATGTTGATAATCATTGCAAATGAATCAAAGGTTACTCAACTTATAACCCAATTGAAAATATGAACACATAAACCTAAATATACCAATATCAACTTTGAATATAACTAATTAACCCGATCATAGGCTTTAGATGGATCCAATTTTACCACCATTGTTGGAAGCCTCTTGATTTTGGTGGAATGAAATCATTCTTCTACTACACCAATTTCTTCATGTATTTTTGTTCTTGAGAAGAACCTATATTATTCATTAGTGATCTAACCAAATAAAAATCTCTTAACCCTCCTTGATATAATCATGATTATTATTTTATAAATGCAATTATATGGAAAAATGTCTTTGTACTCTTCAAAAGATTTTGTATTAAGTACAAGTTTGGAATGAGGGAAATAGTATCATTAAATGAAGTTAACATGAAGATATGGACTCCTCAATAAACTTCATCGGATCATCCTCTATGACTTTATAACACCCTACAAAAAATTCAATGGGAACCCATCCAAACCAAGGATCTTTATCTTTTTGAAAAATATGTAAGACCTCCTTAATTTAATCTTTTGAGACCTCCTCCAAAAATCTTCAACATTAATTTCCTCTTCATTCAGAAAGCTAGAAAAAAAGAATTCATTTTGACCACATCAACAATATTGGATTTACTCTCTACCTTTTATAATTTCCCAAAAAGGTCCACACTTCCCTACACAGTATCCACAAAACTTGAAAAAGAATCACCATCACTCCTTGTAATATTTCCATATTATGTTTTCATTATTTTGATGATTCCCAAACAAATGAAAAAACTTGGTATTTTTCTCCCCGCTTTGTTCAAGAAAAAGACCCTACATTGAATCCTCAAGGTTTCCTCCCTCGAATCAACAAATATCTTCCTTCATCTTTTCTCTAATTTCTTGAATTCGCGTTTGAAAACTTATTCAGGATAATACTGATACTTATCAACAAATATCTCCCTTTTTCATGCGTGTCTAATTACTTGACTTAATTTTTGAAATCTTCATTAGTATAAATACACATACTAATATATACATTATATTTTGAAAATAAAATAAACACTAATTCAAAAATCACTATTTGCACCCTACTTAAACATAGTTTTCATTAAATGAAAACCATTCAATTTTGAAAACTACTTGGATTTCCTATATTTCATGTTCTTACATCATCTTCCAATTCCTTGAAAAATTGTCTGAAACTTTTTAAACTAGAAAATATTTGTTTTGTTAGTTTTATGTGGCTAGTACCATGTGATGCCAGTACCCTATGCTAAGAGATAATCATGATTGTGCATTGACAACAAAAAGGGACACCAACACTTACAATGGATATGATATGTAACAAACAAAACATATTAGTGTGCTCAACACTTTGTTTAAAAGAGTACCAACATTGAGAGAGCCTCTGTATTCATACTTTGATGCTTTGACTTATATTCTTATTAATAATTCTTTCTTCCATGGCCTCTTTTGGAAGTTGTCCTCACCCCTCTCCCAAAGCTCTGATGGTTGAGGGACACTAGTAAAATATTTCATTATTGATAAGCTTCATAATATGTACTTGTGCCAATTGATTCATTACCTAATACAATGCATCTCATAGCTCTAAGATCTTTATCCTCAAAAATATCTACAAATGTAGGTGTTCTTCATGGTATATGATCAAATGTCAAAGTACACATTAGTGTGATATGATGTCTCATTTTCTTACCCATTGTACCATATCCATATTCTTTCATAAGTTACCATGTACACTACTAACATAATCATAGCTAACTCCCTTTGCACAATCCCTTTCTATTATCCACCACATCATAAGGATGTCATTGGTGTTCTCATTTATCAACAACATAAACATGATATCAGTGCAAATAAGAGTATAACTGCAAATAAGAATATATATTAACAATACCTCTCTAGAATATGAACAATACTAATTCAATAAATATAAGTTCAAACACGCATATATATTAAGAAATAACAAGATTGAACCCACAAAATACAAACCTAGAATTAATAATTCCAAAAGAGAGAAATGGTCATGGTCTTTGATCTAGTGGAACCAACATTGAGTAGATTTCAACTACAATTTTTTGAGAATTAAAAATATGACTTGTTTAAGGGTTATGTGTGATATTGTACAGGAAAAGGACACTGAGCTCCCTAAAACAAAGATATTTTGTATTAGATGATAAAATAATGGTTAAATCCTAGTAGAAAAGGAAATAATTACCTAGGTGGGGTGATATATAGGTGGACAGATTCAATATGCTTTGTCTATTTGATGGACTGCATGTGTACTTTGTCTAGTTGATTAGTGAATATTAATGGAATTTCTACAATTTATTTTAACTTGAAATTTCATTGGGAGAAATTCTTGAAATAAACCATTAAAATTCATAAACATGACATCCTCACAATTAAGATGGATTTGTGCAATATGTAAAGGAAACGATTCATTTTTTAAGGCTTCTCTTTGACAATTTTGAACTCTTCAAGAAATTTTGTGTTATTTTGCCTAGTTTCAATTTTATTAGGTGCATTTATTAAAGTTCTTTTTGATCCATATTCTATGAGAAGAAAAAAATGAATACTGATTATTATCAAAATATGATTAGCACAGAATAACAAATATATAGTAAAACCATTTTCTATTAAATAAGGAAATAAGTTGAAACTATAAAATGTAGCAGAAAACAATCTTGTTAGAATGGTGGCGGCTTATCTCTGAGAAGAGATGTGACAGTTGTGCTCATTCTCAAGAATATGATTATGATGAGGCTCTCAAGGCCTTTTTACAGTAAAGAGGAATGTCAAAAACCATAGACATCCAAAAATGTAACCTTAGGAGATGAAGCACCAAAAGTCATGTGGGCCCTGTTTGAATAAGTTAGTACATCATATTACCGAGGTCGTAAATTTTGCATACGATCTTCGTTTTAGGCGCACGATATCCTGTTGGAAAGGTCTTTCTAAGGAATACACATGTTTCCATAAGAATCTATTTTATTTAACCTTTTGGGTGTGGAGAGCCCTAAAAACATTGTTATATTCATGTTGACAGGCGTAAATAACACACCATCAACTGGAAAGTCAAATCCAAACCAGGGTTGTCTAAGTAACCCAAGCTATTTGGAATGAAATGACCTGACAGATTTAATGGATCCGTTGGCCAACTAAATTCCTAAAAATAACAAAATAAAGGAAACTAATTTAAAAAGATATAATACTAAGGATATAAATTTAATAATTTACAAGTCTTAAAAAAAAAACATGAACATGTGCATGTGATTATGAACAATGTATATACAATTTGCAAGGTTTACGAGATATCTTGCTAAATAGATGTTTTGAAAATGCTTATGAGGTAGATAAAGAAAGAACATACATTTTATGTTTTCTGTTTAATATTTAAAATCTAAAGAACTAAAGAATACTAATTAAACACAATCGAAATAAGAACAGATTAATGGTCAAAGCTAATCGAAGCTATTCTTATTTCGTTGATCAATAAAATAAATAAAGAACAAGAATACGAATAAACTAACCTGTAATTAATCAACTAAAATGAGTCTATGTCCCTGTGTAATTCAAGCTCCTAGTTGTCCTTCCTATGACGAAAACCTGTGATAGGATGGTGCCAACATTCCCAGAACAAAATCAAAGGTGTTTTTGAACAAGAATATAATAGTAAGCAAATAAATATGCATATCCATTGATCTTATAATGATGAACACTTATAATAAAATAAACTTAGTACAAAGCATTCATGTAATACAACATCCAATATCCAACATAAATCCACGATATTTAAATGAAATATTGATCACAGATGTAATATAGGACAATAAATTATGGACATAATTAAAGGGCTGAAATACTATGAAATATCACATGGTGATCAGACTAAAGCTGTATAAACATAATAACATTTCATAAGATAAAGGAAAAACATAATGGGTAAGATCCACGCTGGTCTAAAGACAATGAGTGAACATCTTCTCCATATTACTCTTGAAAGTGATATATCCATAATGTGTCCAAACCAAAGATTTCTTCACTACTAAGAGTGAACAATATTTAAAGTAGTTCAAGATTCAAATGCTCTTATCATACAAGATAGAGTTGAATCCACAAAAATCATATAATATTACAAAAATAACAAAAATGGTAACCACGCATGCATGAGTTGTTTTGTCAAAAATAAACCAAATATTTATAAACATAAAAAGGCAAAAACTACTGAATATTTAAGAATATGATTCAAAGTGTTTGCTCCATGAAATCAACATCATAATCTTCCATTTTCTGTAGATAGAAAAACTGATTTAATATTCAGATAACAATACTAATTATCATTCAAAAGAGATTGGCTACAGAATCATAGATTATGTAGCTAGTATTATTATTAGCAAAAGAAATCAAATTAAATCTCCCTATTTTGATTATTCATAACATAATCAAGTAAAATAAAATAAAAATCGTTTTACCATTAGAAATTATCAAATGAAGGATCAGATAGTTCATAATTTATAATGGCTTTGAAATTCGTTGTATTTTTTATTATAATATTCCCGGTCTTCTTGAATCTTTTGTTTTCCCTCTCTGTGTGTGATGTCAAGTCAAAGTTATCTCGTTCCAATAGGGAATTCCAAGTAGCCAAGAATTTTACTTGAGCCTGTAAGAGTGGAATATCTTTATAATAATGCTCTATCGAGTCTTGGAAGTTGTCACAATGCACTGGGGTAATGGCAAACCGATGTGGAATATAGTCGACAATGGGTACTTCATTTTTACCTGTGGCTTGTTCCAGGTCATGACTAATACCTGGAAAACTTTCTTTTCACTTGAGACAAGAGGGAAATTAGACACGAAGTCATACTTTTCAACCTGGGCAACGACCTCTTTCCTCGGACATTAATCTTTTGGGTCTTCACGAGCCAAGAAATCATTTATATCTCGATCTGAAAACTGATCACGAATATCGATCGTATCAATCGAGCCAGGATGATCACTCTTTCGATTTCTTAATTTTCTAGAAATTAAACGACTAGCCTTCTTATTCTTAAAATTTAAATATGAGCTCTGTTGTTTCTTTCCTTGTAGGAAATTCTTCACAACAAGTTTTTTTATTATTGTTCACATTAGACTCGTTCATAGGCACAAGGTGATATTTCTCTTTTAATTCGGTAATTACTCATTCCAAAGATATTCTAGGTGAAAATCTACATGGTAATTCTTTATCCACCAAGGTTTCATCAACAATATAAGATGATTCATTGAATTCAGTGCCTCAAATAAATTGAAGACCTGTATTTAGATCAATGGTCTATCCAAACTGGGGTTTACAATTAAATGAGGGTTGACTGTATCATCAACCTGGGAAAACCATTTTGGATCAGGAAACCCTTCCAAATATCACCGATTTGGGATAGGTGAGAAACCAATAGTATATTAACGAGCCTGTGATGGAACAAACTCAACAAATAATTTATGCTTTGTCACTTATAGCACTTGGATATTTTGTAAAGGCTCATTTGTAGGTTGAAGGGAATATTCAACTCAAACCCTATGAAAATCATAAGCAACCAAATGTGGTACAAAAAAACCAATCCATACCGGCCTTCACAAGTGAAAAATTGTTTCAAAATTAAAATGAGATTGTGCCATCTAAGTTTTAGAAAAGTAATGGGAATACCTTTTGTACAATAACTGAATTTGTTGGAATCCATGAATAAAATCCATGGGACTTCCTCTATTTTATCATTCTTCAACCACTTTTCACCTTTCAATGGAAGTCCTATCACCCTACTTATGAAAGACTTTGTTATTTCAAACTATACACCCTCGACCTTGACCCTAAAACCGTTGAGAGTGTGTGTAAAAGCCTATGCAACTTGGATATTGTAGCCTTCTAACTTCTTGAGTAACACATCCCACCCATGAGACTTTAGGTCATCTATGGCATCATCATGGTATAAAATATCTTGGCAACCGTTCGGCTCAATACCAACCATGGGTGTCATTGTTATCACTGAAATTTCGTCCGCACAGGGCGACAAGAACTCAACATCATCAACACA
>ML776888.1:393142-409427 GCA_009831015.1 Picea engelmannii
GCATCCCTACGGGTTTAGATACACGTCCCACACATTACTGTTCTTTCAACTCTCTATAATTTGTTTATAATTTGCATAACTTAATAATATTCAAGAGGGCGGGGTGATCCTGAAAATCTCATAGTTTGGAATTAAAATTTCGAAAAAAAATTATTCTCCTTTTTGATGATATTCATCATACTTTGGACACTTAGATTTATGTTAGGAAAACATCTCGAGGATGGAAAGGTACAGTTGAGTAGTTTTTCTCAAAATAAGGACAACGTTCAAAGTTTATTAATGACAATCGTGTCTACTTGTAATTTCAATGAGAAACCAGAAACACTGATCGGAACATAAACTTACTTTTGTTGCTCTACGTTTTAGAATTTACTGCTCAAGTGCTTGGGAAGTTATCAACTGCTGCTAATGAATGAGAAATTTTGATTCCCTTCCACAAATGTAACAGTGACTCAGACATAACTATTTTTAGAAAACAAATCATAATTAAGCAGATTGAAAAGAACAAAAAAAAATAAAATGAAAACATCAAAATATTTACAGAATGGTGGAACATAAATCATCATGTGAAATAGCTCTTGAGGGCCTAGCCATTCACTAGGAAAGTGTCTGCTTGTCCCTCCAAATTATGCTGATGAAAAGAGTTGGGACCCAATTTTTCAAAAATTACAAATGGTCCCAACCATAGGTTTTGGAACTTGGTATGTTCCCCCTTACCCTCGTGGGATTTATCCCACTTGAGAACCAGATATCTAACATCAAAATTCCTATCTAAAGATGAATTTGAATAAAACCATATTTTTACAATTTCTTGGTGTTGATCCAGTTTTTTCTTTTTCTGTGTTCTTACTTCCTCTAGTTTTAATAAGGCATTTATTCGATTTTCTAGAGGAGTGCACTCCTCTTCTTGAACTTTCTGCAACAATTGCAGGGAAGGAAGTAAGACATGCGGGGGGATAATTGCTTCTCTTCTATAGATGAGGAAGAAAGGGGAATTATCAACAGAGGCTTTTTGGGTTACCCTATCAACCCAGAGTTCATTATACAATGCATTGTGCCAATTCTTGCAATTTTTTTAAACTGTCCTTTTAATAATATTGATCAAATTTTTGTTTGTTGATTCTGCTAGGCCATTTCCTTGAGGGTAGTAGCTTGCAAAATAATTCAATTTAATCCCTTTTTTCATAGAAAAAATATTCATATCAAGGGAAGAAAAGTAAAAGGCTTAATCAAAAACTAGACATTCGGGAATGCCAAATCGAGTGATGATATGAGAATTTATAAAAGATATTACYTGACTTGTGTTTACCACTTTTAAAGGTACAACTTCRGACCACCTTGTAAAATAGTATGTTGTTGTAAGGATATACTTGTGTTGTTGTGAAGAAGAGGGATTAATTGRTCCTCGGATGTCTAGGCCCCATTGTTGAAAAGGTGTATCTATAGTAACAGGTTGTAAAGGTAATGTTTCATTTTTCACCCATCATGCAACCTTTTGGCAGATTATTTGGTTAAAGTCCTTTACTTTTTCCTTAGGATTCATTTTTAAGATGGAGAGTTCCATAACCAAGACTTCCAGAGATTTATCATCTCCAAATTTTTCCAAGAAACAAGTTTTTAACTTGTCCCAAGAGAAGATGGTCTGGGGATGTTGAGGAAAATACCATGTGGAGGCATTTCCCTCAAAAGTATAAGGAAATAATATGCATACTACATCCTCGTGTTCAATATTTCGGAGTCTAATGGCCAAAATAAATTTCTTGATGTGATCCTCAATGGATTTCTTTGAATATGGATCGAATTTAGGCATCCATTTCTATAGATTCTTAGGCAATGGGTGTTGGGGTCCAGGTACAACCATGACATCTTGATCGATCCAAGGTATGGCAGGATTATTTTGGTTTTCCATGGGAGTTGGTGATGTCGAAGGCTGATATGGTTTTGATGAAGAGTTTCCTTCTTCTGAAGACTCTCCTCCTGAAGAGGATGGAGAAGAATCAGGTGGAGATGGTGGAATATCGGATCCTCCTTCTCCAGGGATGAGTGTTTTAGTAGGATTCATAGTATTTTTTCCTAAAGGGTTTTGTGGCAGAACAATGCCTTAAAGTTGTTCTTGGATATTTGTGAAATCAAGGGGTTGATTAAGTGGCCTACCAGGTTGTCTAATACGGGCTAAGGCACTACTAGTTCTTATGAGTGACTGACGAACAATTTCTTGGATGTCAACCCCTTGAGGAATTGGTGTCATTGGTTCAATAGGAATATCAGGGCTATCATTTGAGGTAGTTGTTGTTTCAAGTGTATTTGTAAGTGAGTTTGAAATCCTGTATTACTGTAAGAAGTTATGATACAAAAAAGACAAGGGGAATCCCTTGATCTGCCAAAAAGGAAACAAGATCAAGGATCCTGGAGTTGCGTTGTCTGAGATAATAGGGGGGACTAGGCCACCACCAAGGGAAACCAACCCACTCCTCCGTAAACCAGTTTGAAATATTAAACCATAACATATTCATAAAATATAACAAAAAATAACAGGGGTAGCTTGTATACTGAAAACAACTTGACCTTGGGTTGAACCTAGTCTAGGGTGATTGGATGTCTTGCATCACCATCCTTTCTTGCCTCGTTCTGCTTCCTCTACTCCACCGTGCACATATTCCTGATACAAGTTGGTGTTCCACTCCAGTCTATTGGAATGATTTCCATGTGGTGGACATAGCATAGGTAAAGGTGGAATTAGCCTACCATTCCTCCCATTTTTTCTTTTTGGCTCCTCTGGTCCTTCGCTAGTATTTTTTCATTGGCCTCCAGATTGCTGAGGCATTTCATAATTTCCGTGAGCACCTTCTTGTGGTCCCTGGTAGTCTCCCTATTGGTCTCTTAATGGTCAGTGTTCATCTTTCCTATCAACATTTTTGTTCACTAGGCCTCCTCCACTATTTTTTGGTAGAGAGTTGTTATGGGCTGTGTAGCCCCTAGGTCCCTTATCCCGTATGCTTCTTTAATTAGTTCTATCTAGGTTTTTCCCTTGTGTGTGGTGTTAATTTCTCTCTCCCACCTATTGATGATCGCTATGCGATTTGGATCAACCTACGTGAGAAAGGTACCCTTGGCTTATCTGGCCACTTGCTCCATCCTTGTAGTCCTTTGAGCACTTGTCGGGTGTTCGTTTCCCTAGGGACCTCTCTTGCTATGGGTTTTCTTCATTCTTACCATCTCAGCTTGCTTGTGGTGGTTTTTGTCTTGATTTATTCTCCTATTCCTATTATCCCTTTCCTGATTTGTAAGATGGGCTCTGTAATTGCTTCTCTCTGGTTTGTGGCTATTCCTGGTGTTTCTTCTTTTATGGACTTTCCCCGGATGCAGGCTTGTCTTAGCAATCATGGGCCAGTCATAAAGGTGTGTCTTCTGGTCCTGTTTCACTATTTCAAAGTGTGTGCTCTTGGGAGCCCTGTTGTCATATCTGCGCCAATCCTTTTCCCTGCATGTTGTATGACAATCATTACCACTCCTTGTATATGTACTCGGTTGAGGTGTACCCATACTCAGCCATTGGGAACCCTTTTTTCCTTCATCCTTTGCTTCCTACTGATTGAATTTTTTTCTTTCCCATGGGAAGTCCCTGTACTTCTTCCTATTGACAGGACCATGGTGTCATACCTCTTCTTGTTGTGTGACCTGGATCTACATTCTAACTCATGTTTGGGTGGTGGGGTATTGGATTCTTCTTAGATCCTTCGTTCCCCTCAGTTATTTCTGTGCCTCCATCCTTGATGTGGTCTTCCGTACTTTGGTTTCCAAAATATTCTTTTTCCGCTAGTCGATGCAGTCTGTTCGAAACTGGCCATTTAGGATGTTACTCCAGATAGTGTCTAGTTATGGTCCTTGCTTTTCGACCCCCTCATTAGTGATTCTATTTTCCAATACATTTGTTGACCACCGCACCGAACGCAACTACACTATGATCCCCATTTGCAAGTGCTCCTGAATTTGTTGCAAGGACTGTGCCAAGCACCAAGGCCACTGAATTTTGACCACTTTGGTACCATTTTGGAGTCTCCTTACTATGTTGATAACCAATGTGGAGTATCCTTCCACTATGACGTTTTTCATCCCTTCCCGACTTAGAATCTCGAGGATGGTCTCCAGAGCTCTGAATTTTGCAACGTTGTTGGTTGAGCTTCCTAGACTCCTAGCATACAGTCAGATGATATTTCCTTTATTGTCCCTGATTAGTCCTCCCATTCATTTCCATCCTTGGTTACCTTTCGACACCCCATCAAAATTCATCTTGAGGGAGCCTACTAGTGGTGGTTTCTAGTTGCACTCACCTACCTGGAGTTGTGGTGGTTGTATTACCGGATTGGGGTTATGTACATCTTTCAGGTGGAAGGATTCTAGAATTCGAGAGTCCTGGTCTATGATTTGCGCTCTTCTTGTTTGGTAGTTGCGAATATATATAGTTTCTTTTGTCACAAAGATTATTGTTTCCTTGATCTTCCCCTCCGACCAACTTTGATTCTTGAAGATATGTTGAGTCCTTTCCTTCCATATTTCCTATATGATCATTCCTGGGATGAGGTTCCAACAAAGGTTCACCTCTTTGTTTTCACTGTCATTCGCTTTCCAAGTAGTGATAGTTGTGGAGATGTTACCTCAAATCCTATTTGTCTGTCAGAAGATATCTATCGCCCAGTCCCAAATTTTTTTTGTGTAGGTGCATTTGTCAAGGAGATGGTTCATTATTTCCTCCTTGTCTTAATAGAGGTGGCATCTAGAAGAACCTATGAATCCTCTTTTCCTTAGGTTTTCCCGAGATAGAATTCAGTTGTGGAGTATTAATCATTGGAATTTTTTTATTTTTGGCCACTATGAGAAGTTCCAAATCTTATCCCATTGTTTCATCGGGTCTTCTTGGTCTTGGTCCTCTATATAGTGTCAAACATCTTTGAGATTGAATTCCTTGCCATATTTTTGTCCCCGTCTCAGCTGGTCATTTCCTTTCATGAGTGAAAATTTTCATTTCCCCAATTCCTCCTCCACCTCTTTTACTGTTGTTGTTGTTTGGGCTCTATTTTGTGGGATGAGAGTGCTCCAAATTATCCATTTGTTGTGATCTATTTCTTGTTTCTAGTAACTGTAGACTCTAATTTTACCTTGCGCTATCATCTCCTATTGGAGTGCCTCCCTATCTGGTTTCTCCACTCTGGGTTCCTATTGCCATGCCTCCTACCCAAATCTATTTGTTCTGCCATTCCTTCAAAAAAGTTGTATGTATTAATCCAGGCTTTGTTGCGCCAGGCTAGGTTCCAGATGGTTGAACCTTCCCTGGTTCCTATGAAGCAGACTCTATCTTGGTCGCTTATGTCTGGCGCATACTTTGACTTCCACAGGTTTTCCCATCATGTATTGGTTTCTTTGACCCATCGCCACCGGAGGTTTTCCCCATAGGCGTCATTGGTCACTTGTGGGTCTTGTATCCCCAGACCTCCTTTGCTTGTTGGTTTACAGACCTTCTCCCAAGCCACCAGGGCCCATTTTTTCCTTGTTTCCGCTCCTCTCCATAGGAAGTACCTTTGGGTGGTTATTATTTTTTGTAGTATCCCCTTTGGGGTTGGGAAAATCGCCATCATAAAGGTTGGAAGTGCTTGCAAAATAGACTTGGACAGAATAAATCTTCCAGCTAGGTTGAGGAATCTATAAGTCCAGTTTTTTACCTGATCCTGTAATTTGTTGATTATTCCTTCCCAAGTTGACATTTTGTAGGCCTTTTATGTTAGGGGTATGCCCAAGTACTTATTTGGGAGTGCTCTGCATTCAAAGCCCAGGATTTTGGCTCAATTCCTTTGGATTACGGGGTTGGTATTGAAGAAGAAGATCATAGATTTGGAGTAATTTATATCTACCCTCGAGGCTTCACCAAACTCTTCTATGATTTATTTGTAGGATTTTTCTTCCTTGACTATGGGTATGCCATGAAGTAAGGTGTCATCCATGAATTGTTGGTGCATGGAAGTAGGGCAATTTTTGAAAGGTTTGATACCTTTTATTTCACCTGTTGCAGTTGTACTTTTAAGGCTTCACATGAGACCTTCCATCATCATAATGAAAAGGAACGGGGATAGTGGGTCTCCTTATATGATGCCTCTCATGGGCAATAAATTTTTGGAAGGGGATCCATTTATTAGCAGTGAATATCTTGTTATGGAAACTAGATTGACTATCCAGTTGATCCAGTGTTGGGTGCAACCAAAGGCTTCCAAGGTCTTGACCATATAGTGCCAGCTAATTTTTTCATAAGATTTTTCTAGGTCCATCTGTATTATCGTTTCCCCTCTCTTCTAAAGCTTCAGGGTGTGGATCAACTCATGGGCATGAATAATATTGCCCATTGTATGTCTTCCTTCCACGAAGTCGACATGTTCCTATGGGATCAGTGTGGGTAGGAGGGGTTTCAGTCTATTTTCTATAACTTTGGAGATTATCTTATAGACCACATTGCACAGTGCTATAGGTATATACCGATCTGGGGTTTTGGCTTCATTTTCTTTGGGGACTAGTGTAATCATTGTAGCATTGAGTGCTTTTAGGATGGAGGTTTACCTTCTAGAGTCTTCCACCACCCTATAAATGTCATGTTTGAAAATTTCCCAGTAGGCTTTGAGAAACTCCATTGTGAATCCATCTGGTCCTGGGGATTTTCCATTGGGCATTTCTTGGAGTACTTGGTCAATTTCCTCCTCAACAATGGGTTTGTTCAGGTTTTTATTTTGTTCTTTGGTGACCAGGTGAGGGATATGTTGGATTATCCTTTGTATGGCCTTCCTTTTGTCCTAGTTGGGTTCCTGGGCTATCCTGTGGAAGTGGTTTACCATAGTAGTTTCGATCTCCTCATGTTATTCTCACTCTATTCTGTCCTGGTCCTTAAGCTTCAGGATTTTGTTATGGATTCTTATGGCCATGGTTGTTCTATGAAAAAAATTGTTGTTCTATTTTCCTTCCTGTATCCATCTGATACAGGACTTTTGTTGCCAAAGTGTTTCTTCCTGCTGGCATCGAGCTTCCCATTCCTGGTTCGTCTGGATCTCTTCCTTTTTCTATTCCTTTGTATAGCCCTCTAAAATGCAGGTTTCCTGGAGTTTTTTCATTTTTTGCTCTATGTTTTTTTTCTCTTGGTTTATGTTCCCAAAAGTGGCATTGTTCCACTCCTTGAGCCTATATTTAATATACTTTAGTTTCTTATAGATTTTTAACATCCTTGTCCCTTTCTTTGGTTGCTCCTCCCTCCACCATTGTTTGATTCTTTCCTTGAAATTTGGGTGTTCAATCCAAAATTTATCAAATCTGAAGGGTTTGTTCTTTGGTGTGGTTTGGAAACCCGCTTCCAGTTTCACTAGCTAGTGATCCGATCCCCCCAAGGGGAGGAAGTTGCAATCTAAGGTTAGCCCCTACATAATGATTGACTCCGATACTAGGAATCTGTTGAGTCTTGTTACTACTTGATATTGTTTCATCTATTTGTTGTTTCAGGTGAACTAGCCATTATTAGTTTTGAGGTCTACCATATTCGTATTGTCTATGAACTTTGAGAACTCCTCTGCATCCCTATCTAGTCTTCTTGTAGCTCCTTTTTTCTACGCAAGTGATGTGATGATGTTGAGGTCCCCTTCTAAGATCCATTGGAGGTTTTTGGATCAGGTTTTAAGGTCTTCTAAGTCTCGTATCATTCCTCTCTTTTCCTCTAACACTTAGGGCCCATACACATTAGTGCATAGAATCACCTATGTGTTCCAAATGATTTGCATGCAAACTGTATGGATTGGCCTGGTCTCTTTGACTGCTATTAGGATCAGTGCTTGTGGGTTCCACAAGGTGAGGATTATTCCTGCCATTTGGTGGCCCTCGATAGCCACCATATTGTACTTGCAGCATGGTTGTTTATTGATTTCCTCCATTCTGTCTGTATTGCATTTTTTTCTTGTATAAAACAGATATCCGGTTGTTCTTGCTTTAATCTAGTCCTAAGGATTATCTCCTTTCTCAGGATATTTAGGCCTCTTATATTCCAGGTTATAACCTTCATTTAAACATGTGGGAGGGAGTTGGGGAAGAGTTTATTGATCTTACCCCAGTTTATCACTAGCGCTCCAAGCTACTGTAGGGCTACACTATTTGATTTTTGCCTTTTTTCCTTTGCGTTTGATTGGGTGAGAGCTGTGGTTGTCCCTTGCTAGCTTTGACTCATAGGTGTCCAATCTCCTCATGTGTGCACTTTAGTCCTCTTTCTTTGGCTTCCTCCCTTAGGAGAAACAGGTACTAAATGTAGTCAAGTTTCTATGTTGGTACATTGTCTACTCCCTATCTTTTCCATTGCTCTAGTAGCTGGGGGAAATCTATACCTTCCCTTTCCACAAGGTCTCTAAGATCTGGATCTTCTATGACTAGTTCGCTTGGGGTCATTTCTGCATCTCCTTCTACATCTTGCATGGGGGTGTTTTAGTCTTTGATTTCTCCATCCATTGGTGTTGCACAACTCTCCTGTTCCTTCTTGTTACTTGGCCAATCGATGGGATTGTTTGTTGCTTATTCTCTAATTTACTGATCATTTGTTGAATCCTTTTCATTCTCTACTCCTTTGTTTTTTTTGTCCCTTCCTACCATTTTATTCCACGTCTCCGGGTTATTTCTTGCTGGGATTCTTCTCTGCTTTTTATTTTCTCTGCTTCTGGAATTCGTTTTTATAAACCTATCCTCATCTTACTGTGGTTTGGAGTTTTCCTCTTTCTGTTTTTTATTAAGAGGGAATTCTCTAATTAGGTGGCCATGTTCATGGCATCTTCTGCATCTAAAGGGGATCTATTCGTAATCTATGTTTTGGATCCATTCCTCATCCCTGAATTCTAGACTTATGGATTCTGGGAGTGCTCCCGACACATCCATTTCTATGCAGATTATTGCGTAAGATGTATATCTCCCTTTTATGGTGGCTTATGAGGTCTTCAAATATTTCTTGAGTTTTTTCCCTATTGCTTTGAAAATGGAGGGTAACCAGTAGTCTAGAGGTAAAGAATAAAATCTCAACCAGACCGACACCTTTTTGAAGGTCTCTTTTTCTAGGGAGAAATTTTCTTTCCATGGCCACATGTACAGTCGTGCTAAGGCATGGAAGTATGGCCCTCCCTCAAAGACTCTATCCCTGTCCTCCAGATTCATGAATATTGTTGTGAAGAAGACTTTCGAGCCCAGGTAGAGCTCCACTATGATTTTCTCTGGCCTCTTCTCCCATGCACTCGCTTTTTCCCTGGGTCTGATCCCGAGGCGCATGTCACTGGTGCCTTGAAATTTGTGTCTCTTGGCCCTTTCCCTCTGTATACCACTACTTGTTTGCATGAGGGGGTACCCTTACCCCCCCCCCCCTTTGGTGCTCATGTTGTTCTATGATATTCCCGTGACTATCAAAACCTAGCTTGCAGTTGCTCCGCAATTGTCAATTTCCCTCTCACTGTTTCAAGTGTAACGTTATTATCTGAGTGACTACGCATTATGAAAAGAGTGAGAGTGTGTGGGGGAGGAGTCTTGTGACCTCCATCTTTCATCAATTAAATTCATTCCCTCCTTCTAGTGGCATTTGTTGACAGGCATAAATGACACACAATCAATTGGAAGGTCAAATTTGGACTGGGGTTGTCTAAGTAACCCAAATTGTTTGGAATGGAATGACCTGATGGGTTTCATGTCTCTGTTGGCCAACTAAAGTCCTAAAAATAACAAAATAAAGGAAACTAATCTAAAAATATATAATACTAAGGATATAAATTTAATAATTTACAAGTGTTAAAACAAAAACATGAACATGTGCATGTGAGTATGAACGGTGTATATACAATTTGCAAGGTGTATGGAATATCTTGCGAAATAGATGTTTAGAAAATGATTATGAAGTAGATAAAGAAAGCACATACATTTTATGTTTTATGTTTAATATTTAAAATCTAAAGAACTAAAGAATACTAATTAAACACAATCGAAATAAGAAAAAAATAACAGTCAAAGCTAATTGAAGCTATTCTTATTTCATTGATCCATAAACTAACTAATGAACAAGAATACGAATAAACTAACCTATAATTAATCAACTGAAACGAGTCTATGTCCCTGCACAATTCAAGCTCCTAGTTGTCCTTCCTATGAGGAAAACCTGTGATAGGATGGTGCCAACATTCTGAAAACAAACTCAAAGGTGTTTTGGAACAAGAATATAACAGTAAACAAATAAATATATAGATTTGGTGATCTTATAATGATGAATACTTATAATAAAAGAAACTTAATACAAAGCATTCATGTAGTACACCATCCAATATCCAACATAAATCCGGGATATTTAAATGAAATATTGATCACAGATGTAATATAGGAATAGAATTAAAATGCTAAAATAATATGAAATATCACACGGTGATCAGGCTAAAGTTGTATAAACGTAATAACATTTCATAAGATAAAGGGAAAACATAATGGGTAAGATCCACATTGGTCTAAAGCCAAGTAGTGAACATATTCTCCATATCAGTCTTGAAATTCATATATCCATAATGTGTCCAAACCAAAGATGTCTTCACTACTAAGAGTGAACAATATTTAAACTAGTTCAGGATTCAAATTCTCTTATCATACAAGATAGAGTTGAATCCACAAAAATCAGATAATATTACAAAAATAGTGAAAATAGTAACCACTCATGCATGAGTTGGTTTGTCAAAAATAAACCAAATATTTATAAACATAAAAGGGAAGAAACTACTGAATATTTGAGCATATGATTCAAAGTGTTTTCTCCATGCAATCAACATCATAATCTTCCATTTCCCGTAGACAGAAAAATTGATTTAATATTCATATAACAATATTAATTATTATTCAAAAGAGAATGGCTATGGAATCATAGATTATGTAGCTAGTCTTATTATTAGCAAAAAAAATAAAATTAAATCTCCCTATTTTGATAATTCATAACATAATCAATTAAAATTAGAACAAAAACGTTTTACCATTAGAAATTAGCAAAAGAAGGATCCGACAGTTCATAATTTATAATGCCTTTGAAACTAGTTGTATTTTTTTATTATAATCTTCTCGGTCTTCTTGAATATTTTGTTTTCCCTCTCTGTTTGTGCCTTCAAGTAAACGTTCTCTCATTCCAATAGGGAATTATGAGTAGCCAAGCATTTTACTTGAGCCTGTAAGAGAGGAATATCTCTATAATAATGCTATATCCAGTCTAGGCAGTTGTCACAGTGCACTGGGGTAATGGCAGACTGACGTGGAATATAGTCGACAATGGGTACTTCATTTTTACCTATGGCTTGTTCCAAGTCATGACCGATACTTGAAAAACTTTCTTTTCCCTTGAGACAGGGGGGTAAATTAGACACAAAGTCATACTTTTCAACTTGGGAAACAACCCCTTTCCTAGGACATTGATCTTTTGGGTCTTCACGAGCCAATAACTCGTTTATATATTGATATGAACACTTATCATAGATATTGATCGTATCGATCGAGATCAGATGGTCACTCTTATGTTTTCTTAATTTTATAGAAATTAAATGACCAACCTTATTATTCTTAAAATTTAAATCTGAGCTCTGTTATCTTTCCTTTAAGGAAATTCTTCACAACGGGTTTGTCGTTATTGTTGAAATTAGACTCGTTCATAGGAAAAGGGTGATATTTCTATTTTAATTCCATAATTACCTATTCCAAAGATATTCTAGGTGAAAATATACATGGTAATTCTTTATCCACAAGGGTTTCATCAACAATAGAAGTTGGTTCATTGAATTCAAATCCATCAAATAAATTGAAGACCTGACTTTCGATCACTGGTCTTTCCAAATTGGGGTTTACAATTAAATGAGGGCCAACTGTATCGTCAAATTGGGTAAATCCATTTCAGATCAGGAAAACCTCCCAACTATCACCGATTTGCGACAGGTGAGAAACCAACAGTATCTTAACAAGCTCGTGAGGGAACAGACTCGACAAATAATTTATGCTCTATCACTTATAACACTTGGACATTTTGTAAAGGCTCATTGGCAAGTAGAAGGACATATTCAACTCAAAGCCTATGAAAATCACAAGTAACCGAATGTGGTACAGACAAACCAACCCATATCGACCTTCACAAGTGACGAACTGTTTCAAAATTAAAATGAAATTGTGCCATCTGGTTTTAGAAAAGCAATGGGAATACCTTTTGTATAGCAAGTGGATTTGCGGGAAGCCATGAATAAAATCCATGGGTCATCCTCTATTTTAGCACTCTTGAACCACTTTTCACCTTTCAATGGAAGTCTTGTCACCCTACTTATGAAATCCTCTATTATTTCTAACTATACATCCCCAACCTTGACCCTAAAACTGTCGAAAGTGTGTGAAAAATCCCGTGCAACCTGAAGATTGTAGCCTTCAAAATTCTTGAGGAATACATCCAAATCGTGAGCCTTCAAGTTCTCTATGACATAATAATGGTATAGAATATATTGGAAACCATTCGGCTCGATACATACCACATGTACCATTGTCACTGTGAAAAGGATACAACATATATCACAAGAGATAGGTGTAGGTTTCCAATAGATGAGAAGTAGAGAGAGGTCTAAGAGAACTGTAATGGCACAAAAATTGGAAAGTTCGAGGACTATCATAACTTGGATAGAAAATTTAGGGGAAAAAAAACCGATAGGTCTTGCAAAACAACGAAACATTTCACACGATGAGTGCCAAACCCTTCATAGTACAAAACCCCAAATTGCATAATGAATGATCTCATTAATATTCAGGACAACAAAGTGAATTAAAAACATAGGTACAACATGCATGTACAAATTGATATGAATGTTGATATGACAATTGATCTCATGAGAACTATATAAACTGTTAACCAACATTTGTTTTCATTCAAACATTTCACAAATTAAATCAACAATAAACCATAGAACCAATGAAGTCACGATACCCATAATTTACAAATATTTTGATAGTGGATTAATCAATAAGTTCATAAGACTTGAATTTTAACCATGTATGGGTGATTTGAAAGAGATATTTCTTAGGTAAAATATATGAAACTAAACACAATTTTTATATTTAAATTCATGCTGACATTCATGAATTTAAATCAAAACAAACGAAAATGTAAATGAAAAAAATCAATAAGATAAGCTTAACCCAATCATCATCTGGAAACTATGAAACATAAATATTTACAAATGAATGGTGGTGGTAGATATATAAATATATAATATATTTGTGGGAACTTTGATTTTAATAAGAATAAAAAATTATTGGTGGCTGCCAACAGGCCTCAAAACGACCGTGGAAGTGAGGGACCCGAAAACTAGGAAAAAATTGTCAAACTGGAAAACTGCCAAAATGACCCTGTTGGAATAGGTCGGAGGTCACCGAAATCCATATGGATCAATCCTCTCCCCTTAGGAATCAATGCTCTCCATTTTGTTGAGTGATCCCATCAGATGAGGAAATTTCTGTTGGATTTGGCCCCAGGTCAGCCACTTGCCTTGGTGCAGGCCCTGCCTTACTTTGAGAACTCGATAAAGATGGATCCTTTGTTGGCGAGTGCCCTTGAATTATTTGTCCACAGTATGATCATTGGATGAATGTTTTATGTAGTCGGGGTTCATATATGTTGGTGTCAGTTGTTTTTCTACCTATGAGGTGTCCAATAATGGTATGAAATAAGGTCGAAGGAGATCCACAATCAACATTGGGTGTAGGCCAATGAAAGGAGGAATGTTGAGCTCAAAAGAATTATCACCCACAACTTTGGCGATGTTGTATGACACATAATGGAGTGGGTGAAGCTTCTGATGGGGTCGTGTAAGGAATTCTTTCTGTAAGTGCAACCATACTTTTTCTCCCATCTAAAACTTAGGTGGCACCTAATGTTGATCATGGATCTGCTTGTACTTGTCATTAGAATTATGTAGGATATCCTCAACTTGTTGGCGGATTTGATGGATCCACTCAATGAATCATGTGTATTTTTTAGCTTTAGTTGGGGCAGGAGATGAGTCGATCGAGGTGACCGCAAGGGGTAGTGAAACATCTATGGGACCCAATGGCTGGAATCCCAGGCCTTCTTGAAAGGGGATGTGGTCGGTTTAGATATGTAGGGCTTGGTTGTAGCTATGATAGACATAGGGAAGACTCCCATCCCATGTGCAAGGGTTCTTGGAAATATATATGTGCAGGATATGCATGATCATTTGATTTACGAAGTCATTTTGGCCATATGTCTAGGGGTGTAAGGTCGTGGATTTTGTAAGATTGGTGTCGAACAGTTACCAGAGGCTCGACCAGAATGTGATGAGAAAATGACTGTCCTAATCTGAGACAATGGTTTGTGGGATTTTGAAATGCACCGAGACTCGTTCAAATAAGATCTTGGCAGTGGTATTTTTTGTGATGCTCTTCTTGTAGGTGGCCAGAACCGCCATCCTAGAAAAGAAATCAACAACCATAAAAACAAAATCATTTCCCCACTTGGTAGACGGGAGGCCCGACATATAGTCCATTGAAATGGATTACCATGGACTGTCAGGAGTAGGAAGGGGGGTGTACAAGCCTTTTTTCTTAGTGGTTGGTTTGGAAATAACACAGGAAGTGCAGGACCTGATATACTTGTTGAGCTCTTGTCGAAGTTTTGTCCAATAGAAATGTTTTTGAAGTATTTCCACTGTCTTTTCGATGCTGAAATTTCCTGCCACTTGACTATAGTGGGATTTCCATATTAGCTTCACTCGCTCTCTTGATGGAACACATATATGGCCTGGAAGACACAACATCCCATCCTGAGGATGGAAATTAGCGACAACTGCATTTGCACCCAACATTTGGTAGGTGGTGGAAAAGTGTGGGTCTGTATCATAGAGTTGGGGCCATCCAAAGGTCTTATGTCTGCAAGAGTCTAGCACCGTGGTGAGTGTCCTAACTGGTGGTCTACTGAGGGAATCAATGACACGAATGGTGCTTATAGTTTTATACTTGATGTTGAGTTGGAATTGTTGGAAGTATGTGGGCCACTTCTGATGGCGGTCATTCTGCAATTTTCCTTGTGTATGCATGAGCTATAGTGTCTTATGATTAGTGTGGATGAATGTGTCCTTCCCAAGAATGTAATGTCTCCATTGGTGAAAATCTTGCACAATGGAGTACATTTTTTATTTTAAGTAGGATACTTACATATAACATATGATAATGTCTCAATATGATAGGCCATGGGGTGGTCATGCTGAGTGAGAAAGACACCCACAACATAGTCTAAAGCATTTCTCTCGATATCAAAGGAATGATGTAGGTCTGATAGTGAAACTATTGGGGCTGAGCACAAGTGCTACTTCAAATCATCGAACTCTTGTTGTTGCGACCAAACCCACACAAATTTCACCTTACCACAACCTCTGGTTACTTGGATGAGGTCCTATGCAATATGGGAGAATCCCAACACGAACATGCAATAGAAATTGGCAAGGCCCAAGAAGCTATGAAGCTCAGTGAGTGTGGTTGGGGCTAGCCAGTCACGGATGACTTGGATATTGGTTGGATCCATATGTACACCATGTTGATCAATGATGTATTCTAGGTGGTGGACCCTGTCCATGTTGAAGGAACATTTTTCCAAGTTGGCTTATAGCTTTTGTTGCCACAGGGTGTGGAAAACCTGTTGAATATGTTACAAGTGTTCTTCCCAAGTCTTTATGTAAATGATAATGTCATATAGATACACCACTACAGAAGTATTGGTGAATGGTCACAAGATATCATCCATCATCCTCATGAAAGTGGTTGGATCATTTGTCAAACCAAAGGGCTGTTAAATTTTTAATTAAAATTAATGTACCAAGGCAAGTGTTTCTCTTCCCTAGGCGCCTAAGGGGAGAAATTGCCGAAATTGGGTCTTAGTCAAATTAATTTGTGAGATGCAAATTAAAANATAACTTTATGATTGAAGTGAGGGTGAGTGAAGAGACACCAAATCTCAGCCACCCATCTAATCTAAACTCAGCCGTTAGATTAGAAAACTCCTCACCTTCCCTCATGAGGTTGATTAAGGAAAATGGGCGCACCCATTCTTGAAGTGGAAGAAGTGGAAGAAATCTTGTTGAGAGAGCAAGAGACTCTTGGTGAGATGCCAAGAGGTTCTTGGTGAGATGCCAAGAACAAGAAAGTTGCAGCATTCTTGTTGAGAGAACAAGAG
>ML776888.1:414346-434143 GCA_009831015.1 Picea engelmannii
GCTGAGTATATGCTGAAACACCAGGCTGTAGCATATGCTGATGCTGAAACACCGCTGTGAGCAGATGTTGAAACACCAGGCTGTAGCATATGCTGATGCTGAAACACCACTGTGAGAAGATGCTGAAACACCGCTGTAGCATACGCTGAAATAGTGCTGAAACTGAGTTTGGCATTTAAATTTGGTAGAAAATTCAGTGAGACTGAAACTGGGTGGGATTTTGAAATTTTAACAAGGGCATGACCAACCATTCAAAAATAACTTCCTTTGACTTGAAGGAGATCTTCCATACATCTATTTGTTCTATCAGGACCTGGTGATAGCCATACTTTAGATCAATCTTATTGAAGTATTTGACCCACGTGAGATGATTAAGGAGGTTGTCAATTCGGTGAATCAGGTATCGCTTTATGACTGTGATTTTATTTATGTCCTAGTAATCAATGTAGAGTCTCCAAGTTCCATCTTTCATATGTACAAGAACAATTGGGCTCCCGTAAGGTGATGAGTTGGGATGGATGTGCCCCTTATGGATCAAATTTTGTATCTTCCAATTGATCTCCTCATTCTCTAACAAAGAGTGGTGGTAGACTTTCCCATTGGGAAACAATGTGTTGGGGGTCAGAGGTACCCCGGTAGGTGAGGAGAAGGTATCCGAGTATTCTTGCATGAACTTATCCACTTGCTTCTACTATGTGGAGAGGTCAGTCACAGAGACCCTGGATGTGGCTGTGATATTTTTCTCATTCTGAGAGAGATTCATGAAGAAGACAAAATTCCCTGTTTGAGAGATGACCTTCCTGCATTGCTTGGCAGAGATCAAGGAAATAACACTAGGTAGGAATGCCTCAGGTATCTTGTACAATTTCTTGTTCAAAGTAATAATAACACTGCGAAGCCTAGACTCATATACATCATGGAATTTCCATAAATATGGTTGAGCCAAAATAAAATTACAAACTTCAATAGGGGAAACATCACACAATACCTCATCCTTGAATGGATTGATGTTGTATGAAAGGTGGCATTGTTGGTTAGGGAAAATGTCACCTCCTTGGTGGAGCCATCCGATGGTGTAGGGATGCAGGTGTAGTGTTTTTGGCAGGGTGAGTCACTTTACAACCTCTACTGAGATGAGGTTCTTCTAGCTACCTCTATCAACAATGAAGTGCAATGGGGTACCCTTCACCCACATCTATGAATGAAAACGTTTCTCTCCTTCCCTTGGCTCTTCTGGTTCACCAGGATGGATCTTGGTGGTAGAAACAATAGCACTAGGTTCTGTGTCAATGATATTTCTCCCCCTTTATGGTTCTGACTTAGAGTCGAAACCCACATCTGATTCATAGGATTTCATCTCATCCACCAGTGACAACTTTGAGCGACAATCACTAGTGTTATTCATGGGGCTCTTATGGAAGTCGCACCACTTCTGATATCTTTATTTATCTTTTTGGTGTCCTTATTTACTTGCGGCTTGGATTGGTTTTCTTGAGGCGGTCCATATTTGCTCTGTCCTTTTCTATGCGGGTTGGGGCTTCCCTTTCTTGGCTTTTGTTGTGAGGGTTTCCCATGCCCAAATTGATGCATCTTTTGTTTGAGATTATGCTTGATTTTGACAACATATCGATAGGTCACACTTAAGGATGAGATGTCCATAAACTCCATTTCATCCTGGATGTATCTATGCATACCACTGCGATACTTGAGCACCAGATATCACTTAGAATCTTTGATACCTAGCTTGGTGCACAAGGCATGGAAGATATTTCTGAACTCAGGCACTGCTTGGTCTCTTTCTTGTCGCGGTGTTTTCCATTTTGTGTATAGGTCATCATAACTTCCAACAGGGTAGTATTGTTCCTTAATAGCATCCCTGAAGGACTCTCAGGTGACCGTGACTATAAATAATGAGGGTTCCTCTATTTCCTTCTACTCACTGAAATGTTCCCACCAATATTAGACATGGGGAATGATTTTGAGGAGTGCAAAAGTAATCTTTTCTCTATTCGAGAAGTTATGGATAGAGAAATACTCTTCTAGCAGATTCAACCATTTTTCTACAATTGGAATTTATCTGACCTTCAAATATAGGAATATCGAAGTTGATTTGTACCTTTAAGGGGGTGGTTCCTTAGTTTGAGGAATATGCATCGCCTATTGGTATGCGTCGAAGGATTTGAGCAAAACTATCCATCATCTCATTCCTTTGTTGCATGAGGGATTCCTCGAGATTTTTTTTTAAGGGATCTCCTATCCCATCGTCTTTATTTTCTCCCTCCATGAGAGGTCGCTTGGGTGTGCGAGATATTTTTTCCTCAAGAGAAAAAATCTTGAGACCCAATTCTTTGTACCCTGACCTCGTTGGGGACATGCATTAAGAATGATAAGGAGATGATCGCTCTCATACCACTGATCCATATTTTATGATAAGAATGAAATGAATACAGATTATTATCAAAATATGATTAACCCAAAATAACAAATATACAATAAAATTGGTTTCTATTAAATAATGAAATAAGATGAAACTGTAAAATGTAGTGGAAAAAAAGCTTGCTAGAATGGTGGCGACTTATCTCTGAGAATAGATGTGACAATTGCGCTCATTTGAAAGAAGATGATTACAATGAGGATATGAAGGCATTTTTACAATAAAAAAGAATTTCAAAAACCCTAGACATCCAGAAACATGACCCTAGGGGATGAAGTGTCAAAAGTCATGTGGGTTCTGTTTGGTCAAGTTAGTACATCAACTTCCTGGGGTCGTAACTTTTGCATACGATCTTCATTTTAGGTGCATGATAACCCATTGGAAAGGTTTATCTAAGGAATACACATGTTTTTTTCATACTCTAAATTTGTCCATAGTCTAACTTTGGAGAGACCTAAAAAATCTATTTAGGGCCTCAAAACAACCCCAGAATTTAGGGACCCAAAAACTAGGAAAAAACTACCAAACTGGAAAACTGCCAAAATGAGCCAGTTGGAATAGGTGGAAGGCCACCGACATCCATATTGATCACTTTTAGTAATTTTCAAGTTCATATATCCATGAAATATTAGGATAGAAAGTTAAGAAGTATTTCATGATATTCTATAAGGTACTAGTCTTTAGGTTGTAGTTAAAAATATTTCATTCATAATGCATCACCATATAGGTTTAGTACCTTGGCTAGGTGTCTTAGTTATTAAATAGTCAGATACTGTTGGTTATGGTTTTCCTAATTCTCCTTATTTTTGGGGAGACATTAATTTTTTCATTTCATTTTCATATCATTTAGGCCACCCCATACTTCAAAGTATAGTCACAAATATAGTTGTTAGTGAATTTTCATTTTATGTTTCTATACCTTATGTTTTCACATTCATGGATTTTCAAAATATAGATCGAGGCCTGATGTCGAGACATGAGTCTCCAAATATGCCTCTAAAACACTCAAAGATATCAAATGAAGGAGGAAGAGGAACCCCTTATTCGAATGAGACATCGAGGATGTTGGAGACCCCTATCTCAACAAGGCATGGTAGATTGGGAGGGGAAGCTATTGACTAAAGGAAATCTAGTGGGATGAGGATATTATCAGATTAATTGGTGAATAGACCATCTAGAAAGAGTGTTCATAACAGATCTATGGATGCATATTTTTTAGATGGCTTGCAAATAAATACTCCAACACCATAGAATGTAGGGAACCCATCACATCAACAAAATATGTTTGGTAAATTTCTTTTACTTTTTTACTTTTTTGCGTATTTATGTTTATGTTTTATATTTTTTTATTTTTTATGTTTTTAATGTGTTTTTGTTAAATGTGTAGGATTACTGAGAGGGGGGGGGGTGAATAAAAAATAGAGAAATTTAATCATTTTTCACCATAAAATGCAAGTGTTATATCAATGTAGAATTATCATCCAATAGTTGCAGAGTAAATAAACAATGAACGAATGGTCAATCACACAAATACACAATACACCAGTGTTTTACATGGGAACCAAAAAAAGGTGAAAACCACAAAACACTTTTTCTTATATGTCTTTAAGAATTACATTCATTGGAAGTACCAACTTCCTTTGTTTTCCAACTGCAACTAGAATGAGGCTCCAACCCTCTAGTTTCTCAGGCTACAACCCGAGGGAAGCTCCAACTACCCAATTCTCTTGCTACAACTAGAAGGAGGCTACAACCCCCTATTTTCTCTATCTACAACCAAAAGGTGGCTACAACAACCTTTCCTTTTTCTGTCCAACCACCCTAACATAGAAGTAGAATGATGGAACCACTATCACACTATCACTGTGAGATATATTGTTGTAAACATGTAACAATAAAGCTATAATCAACCTATAAAAACCTCTTTGTACCATAAACAAATGCATCAACCAAGCACCAAAAATGTACAAATACCATGTCACAATAACCTGTCCAAACAACCTATAATCAAACTGTACAATAAATAAGTGCATCAACCATGCAACAAACTATACCTCAACCTATACCATCAACAAGTGCATCAACCATGCACCAAATATGTACCAATCATGCATAAAATACACATCAACTATGACTCATCAATATGTACTAACATCATCAAGTATACACCTCATGTATGTGCTAACTCATCAACCACTTGTCTCAACCATGTATCTCAACCATACACCAAGTACATATACCAATATAATCATCAAACATTCTCTAGCAATACATCACACTATCCATAACCAAATACCGTAAACCCTTACATCAAACCATGTGCCAAAACCTCACTATTATGTATCCTTTAGCTAAACCAACAACTTCAACAACACATCACAACCAAAAGACCAATACCCATATGTCAAATACCAACAACAAAACACTAATTGTATCCCTCAACAAATCTGATATATTCAGCAATACTGAACATCCAACAACATCTCAAGAGATAAACCGTAGCTCACAAAACATACCTCAAACAATATGTGTCATATCTCTCATAAATAGACCCCAACCATGTTGTTTCCTCGATTTTCCAGCCGCACATTTTCTACCGCAATTTTTATGCCGCACTTTTTCTGCCATGATTTTTCTGCCACACTTTTTCTACCATTATTTTTCTGCCGCACTTTTTCTGCTACGATTTTTCTACCACGTTTTTTTTGTCGCACTTTTTCTGCCAAACTTTTTCTACCGCAGTTTTCCTGCAACACTTTTTCTACCACAATTTTTTTGCTGCAAATTTTCTCTATGAATAATACCTTCCCAAATAACCTTTCATAAAAATAGATATTCAATGATATTCAAGTGTGATTAAATGAGAGAGCCTTGCCTCTTATTTATACTTTCATGTAGCATCCCACTTTCCTTATTTTAGGGAGTTCTCCATTAACTTTATTATTTAAATAATTTATTTTGCAAACACTTTGACATTTTGGGGCTTCTAGATGACTCATGAGGKTTCTCCAACTTCACATGGCCATAACTCTCTAACCCTGAGGAGTTATGTGACGTTCTAGAAACCACCTGAAATGGAATGAAATGTACTGTCCATCTAGAATATTATTTCCTGCAAATATATCAAAACTCATACCATTATCCATGAAACAAACTTGGGTCCATTACCCAAACCTGGGTTCTCCAACTTCTCATGTCCATAACTCTCTAACAGTGAGGAGTTATCTGACATTCCACATACCATAGAAAATAGAATGATGTGTACTATCCATATAGAATATTCTTACCTTCAAGTATATTAAAACTCATACTATTATACATGAAACAATTATGGGTCCATTACCCAAACCTTTGTGCTACCAGAATTCACTACCATAATTTATCCAAGGGTTGACATAAATCACTAAGGGTTGATATCAATCTACAATATCACTCTCCAATAGTTGAAATCAATGAAAACCAACAATACATACCAATTTTCCATCAACCTAATCCAATTGTCTGACAATCTCCCCCATTGGAATTGATGGGAACACCAACATTTATGGAAACACTTAGTCATGATAACATCCATGATTATACTCCTCATAAATGTCTCTATCTGTCCCCCTTTGACATCAATGGAAAAGGGTATATCCCTTTGGGGCTGGCCACTACTCCCCCTGCCTGAACTCTCCTTGGGGTTTCTACCCTTGCCTACATGCCTTTGATTTTTATTTGTGTTTATAATCCTTTGATTAATCTCTCTCTCTTCATATGACTAATATCTCCCCCATTGACAAAGGGTATCACTCTAAAATCATATTGTTCATTCTTCCCTTGTGACAATAGCTCCCCTTGGAAACATGCCTTAATGAACTTTCTCCAAGCATTTACCTTTCCTTTTCATAAATCTCTCCCCCTTTTTCATCAATGGAAAAAGTATCTTTCCATATGGGGATTCTCCCCCTAACTGAATTGTCCTTGGGGATACTCCCCCTGACTAAACTCTTCCTGAAACTGATCCCCCAACTTGAATTTTTCTTTCTATGGTGCTTACTGGTTTAAATCTAAGACATATAATATAATCATTCAAAAAAACTTATTTTGGAGTAGAAATTACTCTGAGTCTCTGACCAAAATACACGAAGGCTTCTCTTGGAATCGTTTTTTTAAAGATGTATGCCACTTGTTCTTTTGTTCCCACATATTCAACTCTGATGTTCTTCTCTGCAACCTGTTCTCGTAGAAATTGATACTTTAATGGAATGTGCTTCTTCTTGGAGTGCATCACTGGGTTCTTTGAGATACAGATGGCACTTCTATTATCACAATAGATTTGAATGGGATCATCATAATCAAATTGTATATATAATTAGAAATTTTCTCCACTAGTGCTTCGTCGGTCATCAATGCAACCTTCCCAATCTACATCTGTGTAGGCAATAAGTGATATATCATTTCCTTTTGGATACCATAATCCAAACTCTTTTGTTCCTTTCAGATATCTGAAAATCCTATTTACTGTTAAGACATGTGATTACTTTGGTGCTGCTTGAAATCATGCCACATGTACAACTTATTGCATTACATATGGTCTAGATGTTGTCACATACAGTAAGCTACCAATCATTGACCTGTATTGCATCTGGTCTGTAGACTTTAAATCATCATATTTTCTCAACATGCAACTGGTTTGTATAGGAGTTGTAACTAGTTTGCAATCTTCTATTCCGAACCTCTTTAGTATTTCTCTAATATACTTAGTTTGAGAAATAAAAATTCCTTGGTTTCTTTGACATATCTAAAGACCCAAAAAGAAGGATAATTCTTCCAAGTAATGAAATTTTAAATTCATCCTGTATATCCTTTGAAACTTTATGGCTTAACCTGTCATTAGTACTTCCAAAAACAATATCATCAACATAAATTTCAATTAATAAAATACTACCTTGAGTTACCTTGATGTAGAGGTTGTTGTATGCGCTTCCTTTCCATATTTTGTAGGGATTTTTGTCATTGTTGTTTCTGACCATTACTCTATTTTGAATGTGAATTGTTGTATGCACTGCATATGTCTAAAAAACATATGTGAATTTGGAATCCATTAGAATTTATCAATCCATTTCCTATTTAATTATCATCCATTATGATAATGTTCCTTTGTCTCTGAACCACTCTTTCAACCAATCTATTAATCCATTGTCTCGTCCATATTGTCCAAGACTCTACTTGTGCAATTATCCATAATGTCGACCCATTTATCACTATACTATCATGAAGTCTTGTTTAATCCATATAATTGTACTTCTGCTAACTGACTTCTCTGGATGTGTCTTCTCAAACTCTGCAAGCTACTCGAAGGATGGTTCTTAAGTATGTCACAACTATCGCATAGACTCCCCCTGTCTAATATTCATATTACCTGGGAGTCTCTAAGACGGATGGCTCAGAAAAATTCCTTCTCTGATGTGTATTCATCATCATCTTCATTGGTAGATTCATCATCTTTCTGAGCTCTAACTTCTTTCTGTCTATCTGTAGATTCATCTTTCATTACAATTCCTGAAAGTACAATCTCTTGAAACTAATCCTTTTTTACTTTTCCATCTTTTCTTTCAGTTATTTTCCAAACCTTTATGTATCTAACATCTTTCTTTTTCTCTGTAGATTTTTTTTCATATTGTTTTATTTCCAAATTTTTGATCTATGGGACCTGATCTTTGTTCACCTGTTCTTCTTGTTTTCTTATCCATACTTTCTTATATTTGATATCAGTGTTCTATTTCATGGAAGTATCGATCATGTGTATACAATCATTAGCTATGTGTCCATAGTTATGACATTTGTAACATTCAATGTTATATGGGGCCACATATTCACTTATGGCTTGAGCATTTCTTTTATAATCCCTGCAATCTATAATATTATGTCCAAAATTAGTACAATAAAAAAAATGACCATAAAATAAATTTGCATACCTGGGAATGAATGATCTTCTTTGTGGTGTAGTCCTTCTGAATTTCTTCCTTGACTGATCATGATCATGATTGAAGCTTCTTTGTGGCTTGAACATGAATGGTCTTCTTGAATATGTATATTCAATAGTTTTCTTAGATTCTGGTTGACCATGATTCCTTACTTTGAGTACTTCTACATAGATCTTTCTATTTTCTTCATTGTTTTTTTTTAGCAACCTTGAGTGATTCTCTTCATTCTCTATAACTGATGTGGATGTTTTTGTCTCTTCAACGGTCTTGTTGAGCTTGACAATTTTACTTCTCAATGTGAAAAATTCTTATTCAATATGCTCAACCTCTTCTTTTTTCTTCATTATCTGAGACTTCATGACTTGTTCTGTTCTTTTTCGCTTCTTCAAGCTGAATTTTTAATGTTATTATTTCTTCTTCAAGTCCTTTCTCTTCTTGACCAAACTCTACCTCAAGATGGTTTAGATCGTTAGTTATTTCCTTAAGATGATCTATAAATATATTCTGTCTTATTTAATATTCTTCGTATTTTTCTTCTATGTTGGCTTCCAAATACTACTTTTAATATTCAATATTTTTTTCGATCTTTCTGGCTTCTTATAGTTGCGTTCTTAAGTTCTTGATGACCTGTTGGGCTTCCTAAAAAATGTGAGCACATTCCTTTGTTTCATCAATTCTTTCTTGAGTGACTTGCTTTCTTCTCTTATTTCATCTAAAGAACTAATCAATTATCTCGTGATTATGTACTCTTCATCTTCTAAATTAGTTTGACATGGTGAAAATAATTCTTCTTGATATGTATCTGCATCTTCTTTTTCATTTTATGAATATGCGATGGGTGAACAATATATGTCATGTAACTTATCCCAGAGTTTTTTGGTTGATGAAAATTTACAAACCTTTTCTCTTACTGAATTAGGTAATCCTTCCCAGATGAAATCCATTGCTATTTTTTTATTCTTCTTCAATTCCTTTTTGGCTGCTGTCTTTGCCCTTTTTGAACTATCATATCCTGTAAAACCTGATAGAAAAATATAATGTCCCTATGTCTGTAAAAATACTTTCATCCTTCTTATCCACATCACATACTTAAAACCATTATGACCATTAAACATTGGTACTCCATTCTATGAATAATCCATGATCTCCTTCCAGTGGTTAAACGGTTTCCTAAAGGAATAGGCTCTAATACCAATTATTGGATTACTGAGAGGGGGAGGGTGAATTAATAATAGTGCAATTTAATCTTTTTTCACCATAAAATGCAAGTGTTATATTAATTTAGAATTATCATCCAATAGTTGCAGAGTAAATAAATAATGAAAAAATGAGAAATCACACACATACAAAGTACACTAGTGTTTTAGGTGGAAACCCAAAGTGGGAGAAAACCTTGTAATTGTTTTTCTGATATGTATTTAAGAATTACATTCATTGGAAGCACCAACTTCCTCTGTTTTCCAGTTGAAATTGGAAGGAGGCTCCAACCCCTTAGTTTCTCAGCCTATAACCTGAGGGAATCTCCAACTCCCCAATTATCTGGATACAACCAAAAGGAATATACAACCCCCTATGTTCTTTAGCTACAACTGGAAAGTGTATGAAACCAAGTTTCCTTTCCCCATCCAACCACCCTGATGTAGAAGTAGAAGGATGGAACCACTATCACACTATCATTGTGAGATATACTGTTATAAACCTATACCAACCAATCTATAATCAACCTGTAACAACCTATTTGTACCATAAACAAATGCATCAACCATGCAACAAACCTATACAAATACCATGTCACAATAACCTATCCAAAGAACCTATAATCAACCTATACCATAAACAAGTGCATCAACCATGCAAACAAGTGAATCAACCATGCACCAAATATGTACCAAGCATGCATCAAATACACATCAACTATGACTCATAAATATGTACCAACATCATCAAGTATACACCTCATGTATGTGCCAACTCATCAACCACTTGTCTCAACCATGTACCTCAACCATACACCAAGTACATATACCAATATAACCATAAACATTTCTCTAGCAATACATCACACTATCCATAACCAAATACCATAAGCCCTTACATCAAACCATGTGCCACAACCTCATTGTTATGTAGCCTCAAGATAAACCAAAAACTTCAACAACACATCACAACCAAAATACAAATACCCATATGCCAAATACCAACAACAAAGTACCAATTTCATCCCTCAACAAATATGATATATGCAACAATAACAAACATCCAATACCATCTAAAGAGATAAACCCTAGCTCACAAAAGATACCTCAAACAAGATGTGTTATATCTCTCATAAATAGACCCCAACCATGTTGTTGTTGTGATTGTTCTGCCGCATTTTTTCTGCCACGATTTGTTTGCTGCACGTTTTCTACTGCACTTTTTTTGCTGCGAATTTTCTGCCGCACTTTTTCTGCCGTGATTTTTTTGCTGCACTTTTTCTACCGTGATTTTTCTGTTGCACTTTTGCTATTGCACTTTTTCTGCCACACTTTTTCTGTTGCAATTTTTCTCTATCAATAATACCTTCTCAAATAACCTTTCGTGAAAATAGATATTCGATGATATTCATGTGTGATTAAATGCAAGAGCCTTTCCTCTTATTTATACTTTCATGTAGCATCCCACTTTCCTTATTTTAGGTAATAATCCATTAACTTTATTATTTAAATAATTTATTTTGCAAACACTTTGACTTTTTGTCTCTTCTAGATGACTCATGAGTGTTCTCCAACTTCACATGGCCATAACTCCCTAACTGTGAGGATTTATGTGACGTTTCACATACCATCGTAAATGGCATGACATTTACTATCCATCTAGAATAGTATTTCCTGCAAATATATAATAATCATACCATTATCCATCAAACAAATCTATGTCCAATATCCAAAATTGGGTTCTCCAACTTCTCATAGCCATAACTCTCTAACTGTGAGGAGTTATATGACATTCCACATACCACCAAAAATATAATGATATGTACTATCCATATAGAATAGTCTTACATTCAAATATATTAAAACTCATACCATTATACTTGAAACAACCCTGGATCCATTACCCAAACCTTTCTGCTACCAGAATTCGCTACTGGACTTTCTCCAAGGGTTGACATAAATCACTACGGGTTGACATCAATCTAAAATATCACTCTCCAATGGTTGACATCAATGAAAACCAAAAATCCATACCAACTCTCCATCAACCTAAGCCAATTGTCTAACAAAAGTTTGTAATTAGTTTCAAATTTGTCTTTTTGTAGAGGATCATTTTAATGCTGAAGGTGATAATAAAAGAGAGAGTGATTATCATGCAGAGTCCAATTTTGGTGAAGAGGGGGAAGGTGGATCAAGGGGGGATTATCAAGAAAATGAATATTACACAACTACGTCCACCTATCGCTCATATGTTGCTGATGACTTTCCTTGGGAACTATATGTTGAATAAATGACCCTCGAATGATGCTCAGGTCTTAAAAAAAGGATGTGGAATGATTTGAGGTTCTTGGATATCCCTCAAGAGATAAAGAAAATATTGGAGATTGTTTTTCATTCTTTGCATAACTTTATGGATGTATATCAAAATATGGGGCCAACAACCGATAGCTTCATATATTTGATGAGGAGACGAAATTCGGATGTGATGGGCCCTGATAAATGTGAAGTAGTAAAAAGTAGAGTTTCAAAAGAGGATGCATTTTCTGTGTTCAATTTCAAGGAGGTTCCAAAGTAAAATATGTTGAAGGTGCAGTATTTTAAGCACCCCAACATTGCAAGACATATTTATAATATATTTTTGGCAGCATATGGGAAGTTGTCTTGGAATGATGAGGTTCCACATTACTTTGCTAGAAATTTTATACAGATTTTTTCATGGGCATGTGCCTTGATTATACCAGTCTATTATCCAAATATTATGGGGATGGTAAAGGATGAACATATGATTGAAAAGGGGAATATCGAAATGAATCATTGTAGAGGCATTTGTGACCTTTGATATCCCTCCCAACAGGGGAGTTTTCTTCACATTCAGAGATGCAAGCTACATCATATGTTGGAAATGAAGCCAGGAATGCAATCAGAGAAAATTTAGAATCATTTTTTTATGGTGTTGATGATGATTTGAACTGTGAGAGAGATCACGCCAATTTTCGGGCCAATTTTGTTTACAAAACAAATGAGGAGATAGATTCCAAGTCCATAGAAGAGATATGGGATTATAAAAAAAAAATTCACAATGGTTGGAAGGAGTTAATTCTTAATGTCGAACCAGACACTGGATTGGTATGTGTTACAGTTAGTAAATGTTTCATGCATTCAAGGATAGTTTTCTTGTAATTAGATCTGGATACATATCATTGTATCTTTATAAATAATTGATTTGTTATCTTCATTAATCATTGTTTGGTCAAATTTTAATGCTATGAATCAGGTATGTTTTTAAAAATATCTATATATGATCAATTAAGTTGTCCAATTTTCACACGTTGTTGAGGAATCAATACAAGAAATTTATGTTTTTCTATTAATGTGAACATGTTGAACTCTAAAATTCTTATTTGTGTTATTCACATATTCCCTTTCCATCTCCAAATACTTGGGCAAGATTATCGCAATTCTGATTGGGAGATTTTGAAGAGGGCGGAAGTTCACAAGTATAATTTCATGTTGAAAACAAATTTAGTTATATGAAATTTGCAATGTCATTTAAATTATTAATTTAAAAGAAAAATGTCTTACAATATATAATTTATCAAATATGAGGCTATGGTGGGTAATACCATGTCTCAACCCACTATGGGATTTCCATCCTCTTGTGTTATTGATGATATTGAGGTTGGCATATCACAGGTACTGCATGTTTCAAAATTTAAAACTACTATTTCATGTGTTAATCATTTAATTTTAATTTGAACGATTTTGTTTTAGTAATATTAATTATGTAAGTACTTTCCTTTATGGATATGTACAAATTTCAAATGTGTTATAGGGAAACATGGAGAAGAGACTTCTTGAGACTATGCTTGAAGAGGATGTGGAGAAGAGAATGACATAGATGGGGCATGAAGAGGATGCATCCATACCCGAGAAGGATGCATGCATTCATGATGATGCTTAAATGTATGTACATTGCACATTTGTGAGTTTTAGTTTATTTTTATGTTGTTATTTTAATATATAAATGTCTCAATATTTTTTGTGTTGGAAATTCTTACTTTTGTTTTGACATTTTTCAATTTTTTTAGTTACATTACATATTGCACATGATGCAAAACTTCTCTTCTAATCGTTTTCCTTTTTAATGATGCATGTGCATAATATAACTTTTCGAGTTGCCTTCATTTACATCAATGGTTTAGAATATGTACTTAGTATTTAGACCAAGATGCATTTACTAGATCAGGTTAGTATTGTTGCTTTCACATCAATCTACAATTGTTCGATGCTTTAGTTTAATATATGCTTTAGTTGAAAAACGTAAATAGGATAAATACCCATTTCTCCACATGAATCGTTTATCTAATATATAGCTACAACTTCTAGACACAAATACATGCAATATCTTGTATTGTCCTCGCTATTGTTTCTTGCACAACAACTTACAACATTTTGAGGCTTTACTCAGTAGTTGAAATATGTACTTGTTGAAAAAATGAAGTTTTGTTTGATCAACTTTTTAATTAATCCTTTTCTATTCATAGAAGGGTTACTCAACCTATGTCTATATAACGTTTCAACTATTTGATTAGTCATTTTGAAATATATAACTCCTATATAAGTTTATAATCTTTTAAAATGGTAGATATTTGGGGAAAAAATGGGGAAGGTTCAACCTCCCTTTATATATTTGAGTATTTTCAAACTCTTAACTAGTTTCTTACCAACCATGAACTAGATTTTCTATATTTAAAAATATGTTAGATACATTTAATCTTATTTATGTTTAGATCATGATGCACACAATTTTGAAATCTAGCATTTTATTATATGATAACATAATATATCCCACATCAGAAAGAGGGAAGATTCTAAATTTTCTTGGATTTAAAAATATGCTAGATACATGATCTTATTTAAGATTATATCGTGAGAATGAACTAACTATTCTATATTTAAAAATATTCTTACATGATCTTATTCATGTAAGAATGGAATAATATGGAGATTTTTGTTTTTTGCATGCAACGAAGTAAATTCATTCTTGAGGTATTGTCAAACTCTTAAATTATTTATTACTAACCACAAACCAACATTTCTAGATTTACAAATATGTTATGTACACATGATCTCACTTATGTGTATATCATGATACAAGAATATTTGTTTGAGCATTTAATTATCTGTAATATAAATACATCACATCTACAAAGAGGAAAGATTTATGGTTTTAATACATGTACACATTTTTTTTCTACATGTACATCTAACTAAATTCATTATTTGGGTATTAATATACTCATAACAATAATTTCTTACCAATCTCACACCAACATTTCTCTTTAAAAATATGCATGTATATATGGTCAAGTAATTATCTTTATATCATTATTTATAGGAATTTTTGAAAGAGCATTTGATTATATAAGAATATCTATTTCACTGCAGAAAGAGGAGGCATGCATTTTCTTGGAAGAATGGCTTAATATGGAGATTTGTGAACTTTCTTCATACATCAGAGAATTCATTTTCAGGGTATTATCTAACTCTGAACACTAAAATTGGTTACCAAGAACACAATTTTTCTCTTTAAAAATATGCTAGATATGATCTTACTTTGTTTCGATCATGTAGGAACTTTTGAAAAATAATTTGGTTATAATATGAGAACATCTAAACCATATCATAAAATTAAATATTTATGCAAAGAATGGCTTAATATAGAGAGTAACTATTTTGGAATTTTGAGAACTTATTGATGTAATTTTGGTTCAGAAAAAAAATGTCGACAAAGTATAATCAAACGAGAACAATAATGTTAGATCCGTGGAAGTTTAGTTGGGTATGTTATTCTTTCTCACATGGTTATGTTATTCTTGTTGATGTTTGGGTATGTTATTTTTTTTTCATTTCTTATCTAATAAAGTTATATCTTTAAAATATTTGATAAGAAAGTATATGTTGATATGTGTTATTGTGTTTTATTCTTATTGTTATAGTATTGTTTACATTCTTTGTATGTGTTATTGTTTCTTATTCTTATTGTTATAGTATTGTTTACATTCTTTGTATGTGTTATTGGTTTTTATTCGGTTTGGTACAAGGATGTTTACATTCTTGGAAAAAGAGCATGAATGTTTGAAGATGAAACTTCAACACCTTTGGTATGTCAATTTTTCTTGAAACACGACTTTTTTTATTTATCTAAATATTATTTTAGAGGTATGTGTACACTTTATTTTAAACATGTATATATTTCGTTTAAAATGCTTAAATTTTAAATTTATGAAATGTCTTTTTTTTAAGAGAACTATCTCAGGGATGGCTCAGAGTTGAGTTTTGGATTTAAATGTTTTTTGTCTCTTAGTTTTATGTTATTAGCTTAAAATTACTTTGGAACTTGTTTATTTGATTGTGTAGCTACTGCAACTATGCTTCTTTTAGTATATATATAATATTTTTTGAACTCAAAATACCAATGTTTTGTTTGATTTTTGAAACTGTATATATATATATTGAAAACTTGTTCTGGTATGTGGATCATGTTACATATTTTTCTAAATGGTTTATATTGTTTATGATGGTGAAAGGTAAAGTTATGGTCTATGATGGTGTTGAAATATCAATATTGTTTGATCTTTGAAACTATATATATATATATATATATAGATATAGTTTTTGTATGTGGATCATGCTACATATTTTTCTAAATGGTTTATTTTGTTTATCATGGTGAAAGGGAAATTTATGGTCTATGATGGTGCTGAAATTAAAAATGATTTATTTTATCAAGAAATATTTAGTCATGTTTTATTGACTATTTTCCATTTTGTTGTTATTGTGTTTTTGCATAATTCTATATTTTGTGGAGACAATTTATTAAATAGTAAATTTATTTGGTGTCTTGTTTTATGGATTATTCACCCATGTTTAAGAAAAATCATTTTCATGTACATTATGTATGTTTTGCATAATCTGTCTTTTGTGGAGAATTGTAAATATATTTTTTGTTTTACAGGAAGCAATGTTTGAAAATTTATTCTCATAAATGTGGAACTTTGGGAAAGTTTATAGGTTTTCATTGTTAATGAAATTTTCATATATCATTTTGAAGCATATAAAAATTACTAATAACATTATTTAGATTAACCCAACTTAATCAACTTAGCATTAATGTTAAAGAAAAAACAATAATTTTAATCCTATCAAAATTGAGAAACTTCATGATCTATTTAGTCAAATATCATGAAGTTTCATTGAATATTTAATAGAAGTCCATTGAATATTTAATAGATGAAGTGTTAATAACAGAAGTGAATAATTTAAAAGAGGTCTTAAGTTTAAATTACATAGATACAAAACAAATTTTAAATCACAACTAAATGTAAAATATAATATGTTAAATGAAATTTATAAGAGAAATTTAATTTACATATTAATCATAAATATCAAAGTTAAAAATCAAAATTATCTTTAAGATTATTATAATTTAAAAAGGAAAATCGATACAAAAACTTAAATTATGAACATTATATTGGAATGTAATGAGATGGAATATTTTTAAAACATTGTGAGAAGTTTAAGGATATATACATAGACATTAAGGAAGGGTGAAAACCACTTTTTTTGGTTCCTTATACGTACATAGACATCAAGTTCCAATGTGAAGACTTTTGTACCAATACAAATCAATATATGGATATTGAACTTACATTGGAACTACGAGATGGGATATTCTTAAAATATTCTGAGAATTTCAAGGATATATAATTTATATGATAAGAAGACAATAGAGTATGAATAATTTGAACTTAATTTAAGTGATAAATTAAGAAGGTCGAGGGAGATTTTTTTGTTTTTGTTTGGAGTGCCCTATTTGTACATAGACATCAAGGTTCAATTGGAATATTTTTGTACCATACAAACCAATCTGGAAGTAGATATGGATATTGAATTTCAATACTCCCTTGAGGAGGAAATTCGTATGTCCGTGTAGTTTAGTTATCTTATAAAAAATAGAGTGTTCATTCATTTTTTTTTTTGGATAGAAGAAGTAAATTATAAATGGAGAATTTCATTTCATGTCAGTGTTTGGAGAGAGAAAATTTCATATATCCATTTCAACTTTGAAATTAAAATTCCATTTCATTTCAGCTTTATCATTTGATTTCATACATTTATTAGGAAACACACTTACATGAATGAGCATAAAAGAGACAAGGATAATATTCCGTCAAATAATAGGTTGAAATAGATAAAATGAGGTTGAGGTAGAAAGGTTGATATATCACAACAGTTGATTGCAATGTGTGAAGTGTTTGTGGAAAGAGGAAGTTAAATATTATTTATGGCATTTTATTTCATAAAAGAATTGGAGTGGCCTTCCATTATGTAGGGTGGTAAAATTTCTACTAAGGAATGATTTGAAGAAAGGTTGAAGGAAACTAAGATCTCCCTAATAGAAAAATTGATGGTCTCACTAGTTTCCCTAAAGTTAAGATACATAAATCGATTACTAACTTTGTCAATCATCATGGGAAATCTATATGATCACATCAAAGTGTGTGTGAACCAAGACCTCGATGAAATATCCAAGATATCTTGAATATGAATAAGTTGGGATTGTTAGTTATAATAGAGAGAATGTACCAAAATTGGAAGAGACTATTCAAACAACATTATTCCACAAGATAAATCTACGCCCATCTGAGCCACTACATGATTGATTCAGGATCCGCCGCAACAACATACCAACATAGATCCAGCGCGGGCCGACACCAGATCTGACCATAAACTATGAGCGCCGAAGGGGGGGGGAAACCCCCCTCATATAGCAACATCAAAACCAATGATAGATCGGGAAAAAGGGAAAAATGACCCGCGTTTGAGCCGCCACAACAAATCTGAGCACAACTCCTCACCAAAGAACAGGGATTCAGCAAGGAAATGGAGACGGAAGCCAGCACGTCCCATCCAAAAGTAGCTCGTGGATGGGAGCCTGGAAAATGCATCCCGCAAATGGAAAAGTCTCCAAGATACATTATAAGCTCAACAAGGGTAGGGGAACATACCCAGTTTATGCAAGAACATGCCCTCATCGGCAAATTTCTGGGACTCTGGCCATTTCAAAGGGATTTGAACAAATGGATCAAACAATGGTGGAACCCTAAAGGTGACTATGAAGTTCAGCTCAGCTCCAAAGGATTCTTCATAATCATATTATATAACCCAGAAGACAAATATCGCATCTCTGATTCCTAAGATTCTGGATAGAGCGCTTCAGCCCAGACAAGGAGGACTTCATAATGGCACCTGTCTGGATCCTCCTCTACTCCCTTCCGGAGGAGTTCTAGTTGGAGGATATTCTCATGGGAATAGGAAACACAATCGACCAATATTTCAAAGCCTCAGAAGCCACAAGGCAATGGAAATACACCTCATACGCCCGAATATGTGTTTACATGAACATGTTAAGGATTTACCAGGAGCAGTAACACTGGAGTATCAGGATGAAGACTGGTCACAAACCCTTGACTACGAACACATCCCTTTCAGGTGAAGAAAATTCCATGAACATGACCACCTATTGTTGGATTACTGAGACGAGGGGGTGAATCAGTAATAGAGCAATTTAGTCCATTTTAACCATATAATCCAAGTGTTATATCAATGAAGCATTATTATCCAATAACTGCAGAGTAAATAAGCAATGAACAAATGAACAATCATACACATACACAGTACACCAGTGTTTTGCGTGGAAACCCAAATTGGGAGAAAAACACAGAATGCTTTTTCTTGTATGTATTGAATAATTACATTCATTGGAAGCACCAACTTCCTTTTTTTTCCAACTGCAACTGGAAGGAGGCTCCAACCCCCTAGTTTCTCAGGCTACAACCTGAGGGAAGCTCCAACTCCCCAAATCTCTGGCTACAACCAAAAGGAGGTTACAACCCCCAATGTTCTCTGGCTACAACCAGAAGGTGGCTACAACCACCTGTCCTTGCCCTGTCTTGCCACCCTGAAGTAGAAGTAGAATGATGGAACCACTATCACACTATCACTGTGAGATATACCACTGTAAACCTGTACCAATAAATTTGAACCATGCATCAACCATGCATCAACCTGTAATCAAATTGTACCATAAACAAGTGCATCAACCATGCACCAACCTGTAATCAACATGTACCAT